>CAWUFW010026154.1:0-36319 GCA_963921515.1 Calotriton arnoldi | reverse complement strand
CTTTGTGGCAAGCTCTGCCCCCCTGTGTCAGCTGGTCTTTGTGTATTCCTCACACACAGTGAGATGAAGAGGGATTAGTAGTTGGCTGGATGGGTCATCTTGCCAGGATGGGAGGGGCAGAACTGTTCTGTGCCCCACTTATATTTCAAATTAGCTGCCTCCTGCACATTCACAAAGAACTTGAGAACAGTCTTTTGAAATTTCCAGAACCAGATGTGGGTGGAACTATAGAAGTTTCCCCCACTTCAATTGCTGGCACCAGGTAGAAATATTGGACCCTCAGACCAACTCTTCAGTTCATTCCTGGACCTGTAGAGCACCCAGGGGAAGGACTGCATTGTATTTCAGAGGACTACCCTGCTGCCTGAGACCTGCTTTGTACTTCCGAGGACTGTCCTGCTGCTGCCAGAGGACAGCCCTGCTGCTTGAAGCCTGACTTGTACCCTCAGAGGACTGCCCTACTATTTGAGGCCTGCCTTGGTGTTTGATCCCAGTACTACCAGAGTGACTGCAAGGGATTGTTGCCTGGTCTCCTGTTCGGAGCTACCGGGACACAACAAGCTCCAACAATCTTTAACTACAACCTGGACCCTGCCTGAAGTGAGTCCTGTTCTCCAAGTGGTGCCCACCCAGTCCTGCAATTTTGGAAGTTAGTATAAATGTGCCCAAGCAGCCAAAACCTGAATCCTGGGACTTGGGAAAATTTCCACCAAAATGTGGCCTGCTCGCATATCTGCCTGAGGTGCATCGCCAGTCGGTGTGACTTCGCAGTAGCTCCTGCTACTTTCTTCTCCACAGCAGCAAATCCTGTTCAGTGCCTCCTCTCGGAAGGGGTATCTGGGCTCGTGAAACCCTCATCGGCTACAGCCTACAGCTTCATACTGCTAGAAATTTTTGACTTCCTAAAAAGTGACAAAATCCGAATGTAGAAATACTCACCACAACTTCATCCAGCGGCTCCCATACAACAACGCCTCCCCCTCAGACACCGCTGACTGCCTTGCACTACTGAACTTTACCTTCTCTGAGATTTGTCTTCAAAATTTCCTCCAAGTCTGAAGGTAAGCTGAGACAGGGCCTAATCTACCATGTGTATCCGAACCACACTCCATCGCATTAGGCCATAACTTTTGACTTTGACCCCATCTCGCAGAATAGATTTCCACGATTGGCGCTTTGATCTGCTAGTCGCTAGTTTTTACTAAAAATGTAAGAAATTCATAACTCCGGTTCAACTGATTGGATTTTTGTCATTTTGGTGTCATTTTATTTATTATTTATTTTCAATTTTTCCAAATTTGCGTGGGATTTTTCTTGTGTTTTGTTTTAATTTTAATACTGTTTGAATGCTGCATACATACTTTACACATTGCCTCTAAGTTAAGCCTGAAGCTCTTGAGCCAAGCTACCAGAAGGCTAAGCACAGGTTAATTTTGTGACTTTCAATGGTATACCCTGACAGGGATTGTTGTTGTTGCTTGAGAAGGGTCTTCAACCCCCTCAATCAAAAACCCAATTTTCTTCAAATGTTATCAGCGTACGTGCTTTCATAGTGCACACGTTTTCTTTTTAAGTCTTGTGGCATTAGCTTCTCACTAAATCATTGCTTCTGGGAATTGGGAGCCTCCCCCGTTTATGTGTATACTTGCATACAGTACCTGAAGGAGTTTGCGCTGACTCCATCCCAGCCCTGCTGGTTCCAACAACATACTCTGACGTTGCAGTTGTGCCCAGGAATGCACTGCCAGTCCTGAAAGGGAGGAGCTTTTTGGCCAGAGGGAGGCAGAGGCTGCACTCCCTTGTTGGATCTTCCTCAGGTACAAATGCTCAAACGTGCCACCCAAACAAATGGAGAGCCTACCACGGTTTTCAGTGGTGATCTTGTCGAGAGCATGAAGTAAAACCACTGAATGAGGTTACAATTTTCTTCAGTGCAAAGCTCTGAAAGACACTTTGGGAAGAAATTGTCAACTAAGTTGCGATTTTTCTTTAGCTCCAAGCCATCACAGACATTTCTTATTGGAATCCATCTTCCGTTGTCACTTTTGACATTTCTGGTCACCTCCCGCTGCTTTCTGCAGAATTATCAGGGCAAGGTCAAAATGCCCTTACTCAAGAACAGAGTTTAGGATCATGTTGCCCCACTCTGGGGCACTCTTCAGTGGGATCAGGGCTACAAGGCATCACCTTAATGCATGGCAGTATCAATGGGCCAATGTTAACATTTTCCTGCACTTGTCCTGTAGGCACTTCTCATTTAAACAACTTTTTCTTTGTGCAAGGGTAACACCAATTCTGCACTCCAGCAGTCAGGGGAATCTGCTTAAAGGTAGTTGGAGGCAGCTTCTTCTAGCAGGGTGCAGAACGTCCAAGTTCCTGTTCCAGAACCTGGCAAAGTGGAATTGGTAGTCAGCAAACCCAACCCTGGAGCTTTGAAGCCTTTCTTGGTCGCTACTAGTATGGAACCCCTAAAACTTTTTCGATGAAAACTCCAGGTACATCGATTAGGGCGGTCTGCCCCATACTTATACTCAGTTTGCAGACAGAAGTTGTGAGTACAGGTCCATCTCTAGCACTGGTTTCAAGCAGTTCATTAATTTCTGGATTCCCATTAGACTTGCCAAGACACAGTCTTTGTACTCTAATGTCAATAGGAATGAGACAATGAACTGGGAGCTCCCTGTCCAAGAGAACCAAAACAATGGCACAAAAAGGAGTAAGGCATTAGAGCACAGTTGGCAGATCTCTTAATCTCCGCTGGATTGCACAGCATTTAGAGCTGCTTTAAAATCCTATCACAAAATGCTTAAGATCACTAAAAAAGCTCATTTTGTGAGGAGACTAGAGGAGAACAGTAGCTCCTCTAAAGAACTCTTTAAGATAGTCAAGGAACTATCTCAGCCCAAGGCTGTGAATCAAAATATCCCTATTTCGATTTAGCGGTGTGTAAATCTTTCTGAATTCTTCCATGAGAAGATTGATGAGATCTACTGTACTTTTGAGACTCAATCCCTCATGACAGAGTTCTTCCAGAAAGAAGTTGGCCCTCACCATGGAACGTCTATTCACTGGGGGAATTTCCAGGAGATTAATCAGGAAGTAGTGGAAAAGACCATGATGGAGGTGGAGTCAAGATCTCCTTTGGATCCCTGTCACCGTTTTATCTTCTCTAGACTTGCCCCGGTCCTAAGTTCTTTATTACCTGGTTGAGTAGGCTATCTTTGGAGAAGGCTGACTTCCTGTCTTGCTGGAAATCTGCTCTTGTGCTGCCTCTATTAAACAAGCATTTGCAATGCAATCGGTCTCGCCTTTGGGACCTTATATGTTTTTAGCTATGCAGCACATAAGCCTGGGTACTGAAAACATCTACTGTTCTTTAACATGGAGGGAAAGTAAGCAACAAACTGTGTGACACGCCAGGTATGGGAACACATGGAGAGAAATATTGCCTTTCAGCGGGAAATGGTATAGTCCAAAGCTCTGTTTTTTTATATAAAATCAGGGCCTTCGGTGGTCATATCACTGAAAATACAAGATTTTGCAAAAAATATTATTGTCTACGGGTGCTCGTGGAAGACAATTTCTATGGACTGGAATCTAAAGAATGCTAAAGTGATTCTGGCATTTTACTGACCTCTGCTGGTCGTTTTCTATCAAGAAAGTTAAATAGAGGCAGTTGCCAGAAAAAGAAAAAAAAGAAAGTCCCTCAGCAGAAAGCAATTCTGGTATTTTACTGACCTCTGCTGGTCGTTTTCTATCAAGACAGTTAAATAGAGGCAGTTGAACAGAAAAAAAAGTCCCTAAGAGGAAGCAGACAAGTCCTAGGGCTGATCTCCAGAGCCCACAAAGTACATACACATATAAGTATATACTAAAGTATATAAGTATATACTAAAGTATATACAAGAGGTCTCGAATGCTCGACCTAAAAAGGCCGGAGCTGAGGCTAGTGATTTTTCCAACTATTGTCCTATCTCCCTCCTGCCTTATTTGGCGAAGGTTTTGGAAAGGATAGTTAATACACAGCTAACACGATTTCTGGAAGCCAACAACATTCTGGACACTTCCCAAACGGGCTTTAGAGCAAATAACTACATCGAGTCCACCCTGGTGGCGATGGTTGACAGAATTAGCTCGGAGACGAATCAAGGCAAGGCTGTTGCGCTGATCCTATTAGACCGGTTTGCTGCCTTCAATACTGTCTCTCACTTCCAGCTAGTTTGTGGGCTCAATGAAGTAGGCTTGCACTCCACCACTCTCCAATGGTTTGGAGCATTTTTGGCTAACAGATCTTATTCTGTTTATATGGCTCTGTGTAGATCTACCCCATTGCAGATTAATTGTGGTGTTCCACAAGGCTAATCTTTAAGCCCGTCCTTGTTTAATGTCTATTTCGCCCCCTTGGTGAACACGTTAAATCTTGGGACTTCGAGACATTTTCTTATGTGGATAACACCCAGCTTATTATTACCATCGATGAGCATAAGCCTCAAATTCATGAGAATCTCCTGGGCTGTCTCTCTGATGTGCTAGCTGGATGTGTTCTTATTGCTTGAAGCTGAATGCAGAAAAAAATGAAGTCTGGAATGACACCTGGTGGCCTACCTCCCTTGGGGTGGCTCCTAGGCCTACAAGTGACGCTAAGAATTTGGGAGTCTTATTAGATGACTCCCTTTGTATGCAGGACCAGGAAAACTCGGTGTATGGAAAGTGCTTTGGTCTCTTACTCATGCTCAGGAAGCTATTTAGATGGATTCCTCTAATCACTCAGTTGCTCATTCTGAGCAGACTAGATTATACCAACGCCTTATACTTAGGGATGGCCGATGATCTTTTCAGTCATTTGCAGCTTATTCAGAATGAAGTTGCTGGACTAATCTACAACAGACCTAGAAGGAGTTCAGCATACGCCTGCCTGAATCAGTTTCACTGGCTCCCAGTACGAAAGAGAGCCAGTTTTTTTAATACTTTGCTATGTGCATAAAACACTTCACAAGGCAGAACCTGCTAATTTATTTGGCAAGGTGAGCTTCTATAAGCCAAGTGGAGCTGCGTTCTTCCCAGCAAGCCCTGATTAGTTGTACCCAAATTAGGAAAGCCAGGTTGGGTGGCCGTTCTTTCGACCATTTAGCCGCATTTCATTGGAATTCTCTTTCTTTAGTTATACGTCTCAAGTAGGATCTTTTTGTGTTTCGCAAACATTTGAAGACTTGGTTGCATCCTCTTTAAAGGGTGTTTATTTGCAAAGTTTCTTTGTTTGGTTCTAGCACCGGGATGTCCCCTTGGGGATGATGTAGGCGCTTTATAAACAAATAAAATATATAAAGAGAATGAGGCTTCCTCACTCAGCTACCTTATAAGAAGTTGGGGATTACATCTGTGTCGAAGAACGGAGCAGGAAGATAGCATCAACTATCCCTACTGTGCAAATGGAGTTTCTGTCTCCTACCTACATCCTTTTCAAAGGTCCTTGGAACGCTTTGGAGGACATCTGCAATTCAGGTTGCCATCCGGCAGGCTTCCTCCAACCTCTATTTTATGTACCATTCACAGACAGGAGATCCAAAATCACTGTAGAAGTCAAGCTCAGCACATACACTCCACACATTCTACTACACAAACATAGTGTAAACATACATACGACATCTTTATCTAACTTGGATGGAAAGAAGGACTTTGTTATAGGGAACTGGGAAACAATTTTAAACTGAAGGCAATTCTCCCCATGCATACAGCAGGTTGTAAAGTCTGTCTTGCAGGTGTAATCAGTCGCTGCACCACAATCATTAATGGAAATTTAGAGATGCATATGTTGTGCCCCTCCAGACTACACATCAATTATCTCGGTCAAAATCCACATCTGTGCAGATCCTCGGCATCTATGCATGATTTCATGTAGGTTGAAATTCAATATCAAAAATATCCAAAGACTCATGGGTGTACTCTCTCTAAAGTATTTCAGAAGACATTTCTGCCCCAACATATTGCATTTGGGAAATGTAAAAGAGGCCGGCATGCAGCTATAGACACTTTTCAGTCCCTTCCAGGTGGTTTATGGAGTAAAAAAGGAAAGACACAGAGGAGGCAGAAATTCAGATGTCGGAGAGCGCTGAATGCTACGAGGGACTCCACACATGTTTCTAAAGCCTGACTTTTTTCTTGCAGGAAAACCACCTTTTAGTGTGGAGAAGATTAGATTGGAAAAGTCTTTGTGTAACGGAAAGGAGATCGAGCCCACGTGCAGTTGCCAAGTTGTGTGCAAGGCTAAATGTGGTACGAGTGGATGGAGGGGAAGGAGGAAGGAGGGTGGTAGAGGCACATGTTGGAATGGGTGGAGAGGGCTGGAAGAAGGAAGGCAGTAGAAACACTTGTTGGAATGTTGCATGTCACCCTGGTTTAATTCTAACATTTTTGCCTTCCATTGTTGCGTTGCTTCTGTGCCCCATTGGATTTCCTTTAAATGCAGATTACACCATATTTGAATATATACTGAATAATTATGAACCTGGGTTTTTGAATTGGCAATCCAGCCATCTTCTGTCTGGTTGTGGCACAGACATCGGCAAGCACATGTTGCTGGTACATGAAGAGCTTAGACAGCCTGAATTAAAAGGTGTAATATCTTTCTTAAGGCTTGGGTTGTAAGTCACGGTCCCAAAGTACCAGGCAGAATATAACTCCTGTTGCAGGGCATTAAACTGAATTATTGACAAGCGCAAACTTTCAGAAAGCATCTGACTGACCAGCCCCTAAGGGTGAAATATATGTTGAATGAAGCGGGAAACAGAAGTAAAGGTTTCATCAACTCTTGGTACAGGAACATCGTGTTTATGTGAAATGAAAAACATAAAATTAATTTGCTTTCAAGCCTTATTAGTATTAATAAACTGTGCGATCTCCACGTAAGTGTTTATATCTTATAATTCAGGGTGTCAAATCTCTTCATATTTCTTCTGTACTTTAACTTCTGGAAATACGGGCCAACCCAGAACAGAGCTTGAATACCTAGAACAATTATTTGTCTATTTCTCAGAAGGCATCAAGCACATCAGCTTTCTCCTACATGTTGCTGACACTATCTCTTTCTTCCTTTGTTTACCAGAGGCATCAACAACTCTTACTTAGCTTCCAAAGTATAATGGCGCAATGAGTCATCAGTGTGTCAACCGAGGACTGAGGTCCTGTATATTGTTCAGTGCAGTGTTTTATCCGAGTACTATCTTTTGTGGCTGTTTACTTCTAGTGAACTGTATCTGGGTATTCTGCTTCCTTTAGGTCTGTGCATACTTAGTATGTCTGTGATCTGTGCGTAGAATCAATTTCCAATCGGCGTCAGGCACACCTGTGTATTCTTTGTGGATTGTGGAATGTTTTCGCAAAACGCTTGATCACAGTCCTGCAGTTGTGCAGAATTATACTGATCTATGATATTTTAAATTCAATAGGAGGTTCTTTCCTTTTGCTATACATGCGTGCACAACATCTGTGCTTCTTACCAGTTTATGAGGAAGGAGTTGCTTTGATTCTAGACATTGCTTTAGTGAACAAGCTTTATTCTGTTGCTGATTCTGTACCTGGCACCAGTTTGGTGTCTGAATGATGGAGCATTTTATTTTGCCATGCTTTTGTGTGGCATATT
Organism: Calotriton arnoldi; assembly: GCA_963921515.1. Taxonomy (NCBI): domain Eukaryota; kingdom Metazoa; phylum Chordata; class Amphibia; order Caudata; family Salamandridae; genus Calotriton; species Calotriton arnoldi. Next base: position 28,680 of record CAWUFW010026154.1, on the reverse strand, counting down.
GTCCACGAGTGCTGGGTGAAGTTGGCATGATTTTGCTCTCATGACGACGTATGGTCCGACTAGGACAAGGTAACAAATACGGATGCCTTGGAGGCAGCAACGTGCTCTGCAAATGTCAGTGGCTAAGGTCATCCTCAGTATGACCCTGCAGCATACATGCTCAGAGCCCAACCACAGAATGTGACAGCGCAGGGCCGTGCTTTTATAGGCCAAAGTTATTAATAATGTAGCATGGGTGACCTTGCTTCCAGGCATTGATCAGCCACCAACTGCTTTGGAGAGTCCCTCATATGGCTGCCAGATTCTCCTGGGATTGGCCAAGTATGTTGGCTTGCACCGTTTCCATGGCAATGGCAGCCAGCCTCTGCCCCATGTAAGTGACTGCCATAACCAGTTCCTCTTCATGAACCGCTGTTGCAGTAGTAAGCCCAGGAAGGGTAGCTGCAGGAACAGCCCAGATAGTTCACCCTAACTCCATATCGGTGTCTGGGATCCGAGCCTCATGTTCATATAAATCATCTAGGATGGAGACTTTGAGGGCACCTTTTTCGTTGGTACATCCCTAGCAGACCTCTCAGATCCTCCTTCCACAAAAAGGCAATAATACCCAGGTTTCGGAAGGCCAGATGGGGCGGCTGTCCCATCTCGGTGGCTGCTGTCAAACTTTGGAACACCATTCCTCCCCACATCGCTGGTCTTGACTCCTTTTCTGTTTTTCAAAAGCATTTAAAGACATGGCTTTTTTCCTCTTAATCCCCTTAGTTAACTGAGTAACTGCTATAAACTGCTGCAAACTGCCTCCCAAAGCGCTTTGACACCTTCGGGTATAGTGTGCTCTGCAAACTCTGTTAGCATAACCGTGAGATACCTCCTGTCTAAAGTCAATGGAAGATTCCTTGGCAGAGATATGTGTTCCTTCTGTGACCACAGAGATAGTAGGTGTCATAGTGGTGGGAGAAACAGAGGCAGGGACTGTGGGGGTGGTATCCGCCCATACTGGTGCAAAGGTAGTTGTGGTGGTACCAGCCGGTGCCAGTATACCGGACGTGCTGATAGTCTCAGCTAGTGCTGGTGCAGGGGTGGTGCTAGTCCCAGCTGGTGTAGTGGTGTTTAAGGTCCCAGGAAGTGCAGGTGTGAGGTGTGTTGGAGGTTCCAATGAAGAGGCAGAGTTGTGGTTGGCTGAGGTACCAGAGGGTACTGGCCCTTTTCTGGATCCATGGTAGGGTGGTGGTACATAGCGGATTATTGGCATTGTACTTCATGGCGTCAATGCCAGGGGACTAGTCAATCAGTGCTGTGGCGCCCTCAGCTTGTGGGCCAAATGTGTGTCACGTTATACTTTCACAACAAAATCACACGTGCCCTAGTGTCTAACTGCTTAGTTATAGTTGAAGTTTGGGCATACGTAAGACTTACACACGAAATATGAAGAATCCACCTGACACATATACTGTAAACAGGCATCTAACAGCATTTCACAGTTTGTTTGTGTGTCACATACACTAACTGCATCTTCAGACATTCATGCATGGCCAGTGATTAACCAATTATAAGTGTCACTTACAGCACTTTGAAATATCTTTGGAGTGGTATGTTAGATATACATTGTCATTTTCTGAGCCAATGGTGTTTCTGACCCAGAATGCCAACCTTGTGGCTTTAAATTCCTCTTTTTAAGGCAGTAGCAGGCAGTGCAACTCTAGGGCCTTCCTGCGTCCACACATTACATGGGAATAAGGTATTTCCTTTAATTGTGGTAGTGTCCAACTGATGCGCAGGTCACACATGCGCAATCATATCAGTGTTGCTGAACACGGTATTACTGAGTGCAGAACTACCAGGCGTGGTATTACTGCATCCAGATTCAGATCCGGTATTTTCTGCACCATAGGACCCAGTAACGGTGTGTATTTGTGTGTCTAGGGCGTGGATTTATCTAATGGTATCATAAGCACATGATGTAGTATTACCACAGCCAATTTCCACAAAACGTCTGATTTGAACTTTAGAGTTCACTCTTTGTATGCAAGATCTCAGATAAAAAGTCCCTTTAGTGGATTTTTGCTCTTTGTTTTACTGTAATAACTGCTTAGTATGTGCTGCACAGACCTTTAACTATGTGGCGCTTGTGTTGAAGCAATTTTCCCAGAGAACAAAATAAATCTGTATGCTAAAACCACATCTGTATTGTCAATACGTGGAAAACATGAAGATTCTGCTACATCAGGGGCTTGTGCCCCTAAACCCACTGCTTGGACAATAGAGGGCACAATTGGCAGCTAACCACTGAACATAGAAGCAGGGCACACATCTGTAACTCTCAGTACAAAGTATGCAGTTAGGTCACAGCACTGATTGTAGTCAACATTAACAACAACTAGGCTCAAGCTCAAATATAAAGGAGCCCACTGCAACTAACGTATCCTGAATCATGGCTAGCTACAGGTTACAAATGACAAGATGCTTTTCCCGATGAGGACATTAAAGAGAATGAATGATTATTTAGTGGCTGTGGCAATTACATCACACACATATGGGCCAAGCTGTTGATGGTACTTTGCTCCAAAATCAATGGCAACAGGAAAAAGCAGCACAGATGAAGAAGTGTTCGAATGACTAAAGGATGCAAGCAAGGAAAATAATCAACAGATGCTGGACCTGACATCCTTGGCCTGGTACTATTCTCCCAAAAGTTTTGCCTTCATTCACTTACTTTGCTGAAATTGTTTTTGTTGACGTTAGGACTCTGTGCTCTTTACCCCTGCTAACCAGTGCTAAAATGCTTGTGCTCTCTCCTTGAACCATTGTAAAATTGGCCTACACCTAATTTACACATTTAATTTACTTGCATGTTCCTAGTAAATGCCACTACATTTACCCAGAGCATATATATTAAAGCCTACTATTGAGCTGCAGCACACAGAGTGCCACCTACTAAATTAGCCTTTTAAAACAGGTCACAAGCCTGCCACTGAAGCCTGTAGTGCAGTTTTAAACTGCCATTTTCACCAGGCAAAGTAATCCTTCTGCCAGGCCTAAACCTTCCTTTGTAATACTTATAAGCCACTCCAAGGGTAGGCCCTAAAGGCTCATAGGGCAGGGTGCAGGGTGGTTTGGACAGATGGGTTTAGGTTTCACATGTTCTGCAGGGAAATCCTTCTAAAATCGTTTTTCACTGCTGTGAGGCTATCTCTTCCATAGACTAACACTGGGTTGCCTTTTTACATTTAATAAGTGCTAACTTCAGATTGGGAACAGATAGAGAAAATATGTTTACGCTCAAATGATTTGTAATTTAAAATCCTCTTTAATGGTAAAGTCTGATTTCTAGTTACATTTTTAAAAATGCCACTTTTTGGAAAGTTTTCATTTTTCTGCCCAAACCAAATGTGCTTTTTCTGCCTGTGTACTTGGTCACATGACTGTGAATGTCTTTCCTGTTGTGGGTTGTGTATTTCAACCAGAAATTGAGGCAAATGAGTCCTCAGTGAGGGGAGATGGTCTTCCTGACAGGAGGAGTTTTGCCTTGCCCTGATGACACTTCAAAGGGTCCTGCCTGCAGCACACACAAAGGAACCTGACACCAGGTCTACCTTTGCCTTTGTCCCTCTAGAGTTTGGAGCCAGGAATAAGGAAAGTGGAAGAACTGATCAGAACCATTTTGTGAAGTAGGTAAGGGAATTCCCAAACACACGAGGTATTAGAAATAAGACCTTCAGAGCCTCTTGTGAGAGCACTCCTGGACCTGTGGAAGATTCAGAAGAAGGACGGCCCTTCTGTCTGAAAAAGAGGGACTTCCCTGCTGACTGAATAAGGTTTGGGCCCGCTTGCCTTGAAACCAGGCTGCCCAGAGTGACTCAAAGAAGGGTCTACTGGCTAACCTCCTGTGTGAACGATAGGGATACAACAATCTCCCAGAGGCCTTCTTGCAACTGTCCAGTTGACCACCGCCATCTAACCCTGTCTGGATATTCCCGAACCCTGCTGTTGGCCTCTGTTGGAGTGAGTTCTGATCCCCAAGAGGTGCCCACCAGGTCCTGGACTGACATCATTGAGAACTCCTCCTGAAGAAAAGGTGAAGTTACAGAAGATTTGGGCTCCTCGTGACTGCAAAGTGACCTCTTTGTGCCAAGAATCGACCACCAGCGGTACCCACCAATGCAAAGCTCTAGTGTGATCTGCTGTTCGCACTGACTCTAACCATCTGTGATGGCGTTCACGCCAACAGTGACCGTCTGCGATGATCAACCAATGCGAAGCTCCAGTGATGACTGGCTATTCTTGCTACAGCAATGATCTTCCGAGATGCTCGACCTGCTCCTTGCGCTGACAGCCTCCTCCTCGTGACCTCAGCCAACTGAAACAGCACCCTTTGCACCAGACTTGAGAAGATAAAACTTCAGTGGGACTGGCTTGGTCCCTGTGTCCGACCCGTGGTTGGTCTGAACTTATGACTTTCACTCGGTCAAGTGTGACCAGATAACTGCGAGTGACACTTTGTAGGCTATTTTCACATAAAACTTTAAAAACTCATATCTCCATTTCTACATATTAGATTGTGTCATTTTATTTATTAAAATTTACTCAATTTTTCTAAATTGGTTTGGGATTTTTCTTCTGTTGTGTTTTCACTTTTTTACTGTTTGAGTAATGCATAAATACTTTACGCATTGCCTTTAAGTTAAGCTTGACAGCTTTGTGCCAAGCTTACAGAGGCTTAAGCACATGTTAATTTAGTGACTTTTGCGGTTCACCTGACGATTGTCTTTATATTTTAAGTGGGGCTTTCCCCCTACTCAAATAATAACCCATTTTTTTCTAACAGACAAAGGAATATGAAAGTGAACCAGATCTCATTTTGACATTGTGGGTGAGCAAAATACATTTGGTAATGGGCATGATGGTATTTGTGGGACTTTCATGACGTGTTGTAGAAGAAAGGGGCCATTGTACTTAATAACATATCCATCTGTCAATGCTGATGCACTTCTTGTTACTGGGGACTCACCAGGAACTGCTGGGTGAGAAGGGGAGCTGAACATGTCCAACATAAGAGGTTTCCAGCTGCCGTAGCAACTCTGTGCTAGCCGAAGACATTGAGAATAGGTCAGTCACAAACTGTACTCAGATCACAAATGCCCAGTATGTACACTTCACAGCATACATTAATGTGGACCTAAGATGTTGCAATCTCTGAGATGTAGGGCTAGTTTTATGGCACTGGGGGAGATGTGGACCCATAATAAGAGGATATGAATGATCCACATTTGAATGCCATGGATGACACGGGTGACTAAGTTGATGGCCCACCACTCTTCAGTGCCACCTCCACAACCACAAATGTCACTCAATCATGTGGCTCCTTGAACAGACAGACATCCATTTGAGAGATAGACAATAGACCATAGACAATGAAGTCACACCAATGATACAAAACCTAGGATGACTACGATCAGAATGTTGCCTGTGTTACAGTGGGGTAGTATGATGAGAGTTTTGATGTTGTGTTTTGGGTGGGAGTATGAGGATAAAATTAGGGATGGCGTCCTAGTTAAGGTAGGTAGGGTGCAGATAACGGAGCAGGTTATTCAACATTTCCTACCGAAAGTGCTTTATCACATTTTCTCTTGTGATTCTGTCATTGCAATCAACAAGGTGATTGGCCTCAGCGGAATCACTGTCAAGAGAAATGTGATCTTCAGTGGCCAATGGTAATTGCACGGCTGTGAAACTTACAGCTTGTTGCCACTGTTTTCCACTCATGTTCTGTGTCAGCCTTACCTTTTGCAGTTGAAGGCCATTCCTGGTTGTATATACTTTCGTTTGTGAGGTGATTTGTACCTGAAGTCTTCTGTTTGAGTGGTCGATGCTGCAAGGGAGTTACTGACATATGCAACAGTGAATGTTTAGAGAAACCTGAAAAAATGCATTGAATCATATTTAGTAATCGTATGAGGCACCTATACGTGCTTCTAGCCATGTCTACAGCTGCATGCAGTGTGATTGTGAAATGCAGTGTAGTGAGAGTTTGATGTTTGCAGTGCAGCTGAGTGACTTAATGGATTGATTTATAGTCTGCATTACTGTTCTTGTAGGCAGTGACTAGTGACATGCAATCACAGAGGTAACATCCAAAGTAGTATGTTACGTACCCAAGTAGTATACGTAGGCCTGTCTACTTGTAGGAGTGTTTTGGTGATGGAACGCATGCACTGTGCTGGAGCAGACAGCTATTAGATCATGACTCCATGATACTGACTCGCTTGCGCGGACGTGGGTAATGCTTAGTTTGGCATTGCAGATTATTTGGAAATTGACTGAGTATGCCATCTGTCAGTTACAGAAGACCTGCACCCTAGCGTCGTGCAGCCCAATTTGGGCTCGTGTCCTCACCAAAGTAGGGAAACGAGCCATATCACTGGATAAACGATTTAATGACATTAGCAGTCTGGCTTTATTTAGGAAAAGTGATGGTGCACTGCACATGCCTTGAAAGATACTTATTCTTTGCAGGAGGATTTGAGAGAATGCAGGATGGGAGAGTCCACAAAGCAATGCTGTCGAGGGCTAGTAAGACCCTTTGCGCAGAAGTGCGGTACTATGTTCAGCTTAAAAACTGGCGATGTCACAGTTCTAATACTGATATGCTTCATGCTCTGCGAATGTTATAGCATATTATTCCCAAATCCATCTGAAACTGTACGTAATTAATATCTATTGGGTACCTATTTATTTAGGCGTTTGAAGCACTGCACACTGATCTTCGAGGGGCAGGCAACACCACACAGAAGAAAGTTGTAAGTTAGAGCATCTTTAAGAGCAGTATTGGGGTTGTGGTGTGAGACCTATTAAAGAAGATGTGATGAGGAGCAGAAGTTAGAATATGAAATCGGGAGAGGACATTGTACAGTTCTTTTTCACATAAGAAAATTCTGCATAGTTTACAGTTTGAAGCACAGGGAGATAAAGGGATTTATTCTGAAGACCGCAGGGCCCTATTCACAAACGCACTTTGGGCTGAAAATACCTATATTTATGCCTGCAAGGGATTCATGAAAGAATTGCAGGCAGGCGTAAATGGATTAACTACTGCAGATTTCTCTGGCAAGAGTGCGGAGAAATCTACAGTTGTAGATCCCACTGAAAGTGTGGGAAGGGGGCGTTCCAAGGCAAGGTTTGTCTTGGAAGCTTGGGAATTCCCACAAACATATGTTTTTAGTGCATTCTCAAAATTCGTTCAAACCCTTTCCTACCCTGGATATAGTTGTAAACTTACTCCAGCTATCTCTGGAGTAACTCCGCTTCCAGAATGGGATGGGTAACAGATCACTCTGATATTTTGTGGAGATGTAGGTGGAAGGCTTTCTAAATGAGGAAACATGTTTTCCTCAAAGAGAAAAGAAAATCCTGTGTGTTTGCATAGAAGGCTCCATCCCCTTTCCCCCCCCCCCCCTCGCCCCGGCCCCCACTTAGAATTATTCCTTTCTAGATTTTTGCACAGGGGTAACAGGACCCCACTTGATATGTTGCATGACATTCCCATAAGTATGCCTGCATCCCTGGGTCTGGCACAACGTTCAAGGCATTTGTCAGGGAATGTTTGTGAATAGCGTACAAAATGTAAAAGTATGCCCAGGAAGAGATGTGAACTTTCACCTGTACTTTTTCATGAATAGAGCATGCAGCATTTTGGAGAATTGCAGTAGCTGGGATTATAACCCAAGTCTTCTTGTTCCTCATTTTCCTTCTCTTCCTTCTGCTCTTGTTTACTAGGCTGTCTCTGTGGCCCCTCCTCCTTCCCATCCCGTCTGCCATGCAGCAGAAACAGAGGGGCATATTATCAAGAAATGGCGATGACTATCGCTAACCTAGGTTAGCGATAGTTTTCCTATCGCCGTCGTTCCCTGCAAGTTATCGCCCTGTTAGCGACGTATTAGCAACGTTTTGCTAACAGGCAATAGCTTCAGGGATCAGCAGCGAAAACCGCCGCTAACATTAGCGCGATGGCGTTAATGAAACCGGTGATAGCGGGTGGAATCCAGCGATAAGCCCTTAGTGATAGAAAAAGGCACGCTAACCCGCAAGTATGGACTTAGCCTATCTGTCCACCTCCAACATAAAAGATGCACACAAAAAAAGGAAAAATGCAGATTTGAGCAGCCAGGGCATAGTGCAGCACACATCAACAAACCCCTCTAGCCACCCAACATCCTGGTTGACCAGTATGAGATCCTGGCTCCCACGCAGGACCTGCATCTGGTTCCTGGATCCCTCGCTGGACCTGCATCAGGTTCCCGGGATCCCTCGCTGGACCTGCGTCTGGTTCCTGGATCCCTCGCTGGACCTGCGTCTGGTTCCTGGATCCCTTGCTGGACCTGCGTCTGGTTCCTGTATCCCTCGCTGGACCTGCGTCTGGTTCCTGTATCCCTCGCTGGACCTGCGTCTGGTTCTTGGATCCCTCGCTGGACCTGCGTCTGGTTCCTGTATCCCTCACTGGACCTGCTTCTGGTTCCTGGATCCATCGCTGGACCTGCATCTGGTTGCTGGATCCCTCGCTGGACCTGCATCTGGTTCCTGGATCCCTCGCTGGACCTGCGTCTGGTTCCTGGATCCCTCGCTGGACCTGCGTCTGGTTCCTGGATCCCTCGCTGGACCTGCGTCTGGTTCCTGTATCCCTCGCTGGACCTGCGTCTGGTTCCTGTATCCCTCGCTGGACCTGCGTCTGGTTCCTGGATCCCTCGCTGGACCTGTGTCTGGTTCCTGTATCCCTCGCTGGACCTGCGTCTGGTTCCTGGATCCGTCACTGGACCTGCGTCAGTGGCCTGGAGTGGGATGTGGAGTAGCTGTGGAGTCGATGAGCCGTGGCGGGAGACATTGATGTGCGACGATCGCCCGTACCTGGTGTTGAAGTCTGGCAGGTCGCATGGAGACACGTTGCTGACCTGTGTGAGAAGCCCGCCTTGCGCACCTTGGTGCAGTCAATGGTAGAGGTGATCCTGCGCAACAACGTAGTGAGGTCCGCTTCGCATACTATGATCCACCACTACACCGGGGTGCATGGAGGGGATTACCAACGGTGGGTGCCGTCTCCCTGCATCACAGGACGGATGATGTTGGGCTGGCCGGACGCTCTGGAGGGTGAGGCCCCTGTGCTACGCCGAACTTGTGTGGACTGAGCGCTGCAACTACACGCCTAAGGGAGCCCTGCTGCATCAACTGCATCGGGTGGTCCACCAGCGGACTACGCGGTGACTGCTGTACCCAGCCCAGTGAAAGCACACCTGGCTCAGGCTCCTGCTTGCTGAGACACAGATTTGGAGAGAGTGCAGTGGAGTGCGCCACGGGGTCAATGTCCAGGTAAGGAGAAGGTGGGACGCGCAGCGCAGGAGGGCCGCGGGGGGAGTCGCTCATGCCTATCACACGTAGATGACGCACCCCAAGTGGTGGCTCTACCGCTATGTTTGAAGAGCGTTGCCTCACCACCTCAAGCAGTGCAGAAGAGGAACAATCATCACATGATGATAACTCAATCAATCAATCACTCAGGGGAATTGTAAGCGCGCCACTCACCCGTGAGGGTCGCAAGGCACTGAGGGGTGGGGGGCCGCAGATCTGTTAGCCGAAGAGCCAGGTCTTGAGGGTCTTCCTGAAGGTGTTCAGGGAGGGGGCACCTCTGATGTCTGCCGGTAGCTCGTTCCAGGTATTGGATGCAATGTGGGAGAAGGATCTTCCGCCTGCTCTGGCTCTGTGGATGCGCTGGGTTTCGGACAGTGCGAGGTTGGAAGAGCGGATGTCTCATTTGTGTACATGGAAGTTGACTCTGTCGTTGAGGTATTTGGTTAAGTTGGTGTGTAGGCATTTGTAGGCGTGAGTGATGATTTTGAAGGTGACTCTTTTCACCACGGGGAGACAGTGGAGTCTACGTAGGTGTTGGCTGATGTGTTAGTGCCGGGGGATACCAAGGACGAGTCTGGCGGCGGTGTACTGTAATGTCTATAGTTTGCGGAGTAGGGACTTGTAAATGGCGGCGTAGAGTGTGTTTCCATAGTCCAGTCAGCTGGTGATGAGTGCATGGGTGACTGTCTTCCTTGACTCTGGGGGTATCCATTTGAAGGTTTTGCGGAGGATGCGGAGGGTGTTGAAGCAGCTGGAGGTGACGGCATAGACCTGTCTGTTCATGGTGAGGGATGGGTCGAGTACGATGCCGAGGTTTCTGGCGTGGTCCGAGGGGGTAGGTGGGCTTCCGAGGGCGAAGGCCAACAGGTGTTGTCCCATGCTGAAGGTGTGGTTCCAAGGACAAGGACTTCTGTCTTCTCAGCGTTGAGCTTCAGGCAGCAGTTGGTCATCCAGACTGCGATGTCCTGCATTCCTTTCTGGAAGTTGAGTCTGGCGGTGGTGGGGTCTTTGGTGAGGGAGAGGATGAGCTGGGTATCACCAGTGTAGGATACGATGTTGAGGCCGTGTTGTCGGACGATGGCGTCGAGGGTGCCATGTATATGTTGAAGAGGGTCGGGCTCAGAGATGAACCCTCTGGGACTCCGCAGGTGATTTATGTGGGATCGGAGAGGAAGGTTGGCAGTCTGATCCTTTGGCTTCTTCCGGGGAGGAATGATCGGATCCAGTCGTGGCCTGTTCCTTGTATGCCGGCGTCGTGTAGTCTGGCGTCTAGTGTGTGGTGGGACACGGTGTCGAAGGCCGCTGAAAGGACGAGTATGATGAGGGCTGTGGAGTGACCTTGGTCCAGGAGTGTGCGGATGTCGTCGGTGGCGGCGAGTAGGATGGCCTCATTGCTGTGGTTGGTTCGCAATCCGGATTGGGACCGTTCGAGGATGGCATTGTCATCAATGAATCGTGTCAGTTCCCTGTTGATTGTTTACTCTGCAACTGTTTCCGCGAAGGGGAGGAGCGAGATGGGCCGGTAGTTCTTGAGGTCGTTGGGGTCAGCTGTGGTCTTTTTGAGAAGGGGCCAGACTTCTGTACGCTTTCAGTCGTCTGGGTAGGTGGCTGTTTTGAAGGTGGTGTTGATGGTGCGTTGCAGTTCGTGTGTGATGGCGGCCGCGGCTCCCAGGTAGATGTGTGAGGGCATGGGTTGGTGGGGGCCCACGAGTGGATGCCTTTCATGGTTGAGGCTGTGTTTTCGGCTGTGACTGGCGTCCAGGTGGAGATGGTGGGCTGGCTGGTGTGTCTGGGGCCTGAGGTGTCTGTAGATGAGGGTTCCTGGGAGTGTGGAGTTGTGTCTGTTCTGGATCTGGAAGTGCAGGTGTTTGGCGGAGGGGAAGGTTTCGCTGGAGGTGGTGAGGCGGAGGGTGCTCTTGTGTGCAATGGCGTGGCACCCTCCCGGGTGGTTGGTGCGGTCCTTCCTCTGGATCTTGTATCCGTCCGGGATGGCGGTGTTGATGTCGGGGGCGGAGGAGGCGTTGGTCCAGGTCTCCGTGAAGAAGGCGATGTCGGGTGAGAGAGAGTCGAGTAGGTTCCAGATTTCCACGGCGTGTTTGTGCATGGAGCGCCCGTTGAGGAGGATGCATCCTAGGGTGTCACCGGTGCTGGCGTCGGCTGTGTTGGAGTCCGGGGTGGTGGTTAAGCTCTGGCGGCAGTGGAGGCAGGAGAACTGGCCGTGGGTCGTGTTTGCCGAGGCCTGTTGTCAGTCTCTGACTTTCCCGGGGTTGAGTGCATGGAGGGTGGCTGTGCTGTAGCAGTGGGTGAACAAAGCGATACCAAAGGGGATGATGGACGGAGCGCTTGAGCAAATCAAACACTCACCCCCAGTCAACTGATCTGGGTTTAATCCATCATCATTCTTTAGCTCACTCCACCACCCCCAGTTCAGACATGGCCATATGCAAATCAGTCTGACCCTGTGCCTCATGGGAACAGTCCAGCCCGAACTGCCAAGCCATGTCTTCACTGGACCGGAAATAAGCATCCTGGGACCGGTTTCTGGCTAATCAGCCGTCATCAGCCAGGCTAGCTTGAATCCAGTGGCAAAGTGAGCAAAGGACCCACATCTGGGCATACCCTGCCAACTTAGGGCGAACAAAGCGATACCAAAGGGGATGATGGACGGAGCTCTTGAGCAAATCAAACACTCACCCCCAGTCAAATGATCTGGGTTTAATCCATCATCATTCTTTAGCTCACTCCACCACCCCAGTTCAGACATGGCCATATGCAAATCAGTCTGACCCTGTGCCTCATGGGAACAGTCCAGCCCGAACTGCCAAGCCAGGTCCTCCCTGGACCGGAAACAAGCATCCTAGGACCAGGTTTCGGGGTTTCACCCCTCTTCAGCCAGGATAGCTTGATTCCAGTGGCACAGTGAGCCCAGGACCCACATCTGGGCATACCTGGCGCACTTAGGGTGAGAAAGCAAAAGACACAAAATTGATGGACGGAATGCAGAACAAATCAAAACATTCACCCCCACGTCTGGGCAGTGGGTGGCCCGTGATCCAGGCTTCCTGGCGCTGGTCGCGGTTGGGTCGCAGACGTGCGCAGACGGGCTTGTCTTAGGCACGCCTTCTGCGCGCCAGCGGCGCGTGTCTGCTGCGCAATCGCGCAGCGTCCGCCATTAAGTAGGGGAGGGTGGAGGAACGATCAGCTGGGAGGCAGGAATGTGCGAGGACATGGGTGCGGGGTCGCAGGGGCAGCAGCGGCGGGAAGCGGGTAGTGCGGGCTCAGAGAAACAAAAAAAAACAGTTAAAAAAGGGAAAAACAAGGGATAATTAACTGATGTAATCATGCTATGTATCCTCAGGGGGTGGCCGGGTGGGTAGGACTGCTCCAAACACGGAGCAGGGAATGTGCGGATTGGCATGCACACTCAAGTGCGCAATGACTGTTTGGTCGGCCCACTCAGGCCGCCCAATGCAGACATGCGCACTTCTCTGTTCGCAATGCAGGCTGCATTACAGCCTGCATGGAGAACATGCCCACCCCTCCGGCCCCTGGCTGCATGACTTGTCCCGTTGCCAATTAACAATCCCATCGCCGCATCGCAGCGTTGTGATTGACTCAGGGGAGGGAGCCTGGCTGCCTACTTCCTTTTCCTGGAAGCAGACGCAGGAGAGCAGGAGCTACGAAGACATGTGACACGGCTTAGAGGGAAGATTTCCCTCAATTAATTTTTAACAGCACACGCTCACACACACATCCCCGCGTCCACGCACCATCCAGTGTTCTTTATGGGGTTTACCACCTCACAGCTGTCCAGACACCCCCGCACTTCTCAATGGTGGCCGCTGTGCGCCCATGCACAGCGGGCGTACCACTCGTGTGCCAAAGGCACATACGTAGTTACGATGCATGCCATAACATCGCATTCCATTCCAATACATACTGACACTAGGCACATTGCAACAGTAGAGTAGGTGTTGCATAGTGGAGACATGAAGATCACTGTTCCCACTACAGTGAGTGCAACCCAAAAATAACCTTTGCACAACAAACCCAACCGTGAACCCTGGAATTCCTTTCTGAACCCCCAAAAGACACCCAAAAGATCACATTTGAGACAAATGCACCGCCCACATTTTTTGTTATTTTGTAATAAAACACACCCAGGATTTAGAAATTTGACCCCAAAAAAACACCCAATATTTACAACATTTACCCCAAAAAACACCCCATTTTTCATATTTTACCCCCAAAAAAAGACACATTTTCATTTTTTACCTCCAAAACCCATACACACCTGAAAATGTTTGCATTACCCCATTACTGACCTCACAATGCGTTGTAATCAAATGCGATGTTAAGGGACCCGCGTTGTCGGAGTTGCATTGTTAACGATGTACTGCCTGCGTTGTAATAGTCGTCTCCCGTGACAAAGGCAACACATAGGCTACGCCGTTTGTGTCCGTCTGACCCTGGACCGTGCTCAGCACCAAGGTGCATTCCTCTTGGACACACCACCGCTACGACACCAGCACCCTCCTCGCCATCAACCCTGGACGCCACCTCGCCTGCCAGGACAAACCTCTGCTCTGTAACGGACATCGCTTGCGCCATCACTGACGGATGCAGTATCACCCGCAAGGAGCACCCCGACCATCAAGGAGGAGGCATTGCCGTCACCTACAGAAGCACACTCTGACTGACCACGCACTCTAATGAGCCATTACAATCCCATTGTAGACATCATTACACCCCAGGGTCTCCCATCCACTGACGACATCCAACTCGGTGAACTCAAGTTCCACCTGGGCAACCCCAGTGACCAGAGCACCACCCCTCCTGTCACCAACATCAGACGCAAGCAGCTAGTCACCTCAACAGGCCACATAGCAGGACACACGGTCGAGCACGTCACCTCTGCCAGCGGGTACTTCAACTACAGCCACAACACCGGACTCTCCGGGCACTACCATCATTGGATGAATGACGTCTTCACCTTGCCCACCGGATGCCAGCGCTGTCATCGCACCCCGTCGCAGCTGGATCAAGGCCACCGCAGAACGTCTGGTCAACTGCCTCCGCACCAACACTCCACCAATGCTTCCAGACAATGACACCACAGCGCGCAACCACCACTGATGGATCTCCAACATCGCCGACATTCGGGCACCCCTCATGAACGGCACTGCATCAGTACCTTCTGCCTGCCTGATAACAGGCGTGAGGGTGAGGCAGTGCCATAGGGATAGGCTGGCCCCATGCATTGCTGGAGTTGCGTCATGGCTGTGACACAACTGCAGCAATGCGTGACTTTAGCGCAGACAGATACGTCAGGATTCCTGATGTATCTGTCATTACTTGCGTCATGTAGCGCTGTCCAGTGAGTACAGCGCATCCATGCTGTTGCAAGGAGGGCGTAATGAGAAGTGTTGCAACGCTGTCTTGTCGCAGCGCAGCAACACTTTTCATGAGTGGGGCCCAGGAATGCGCACTAACTCATTGATGGTGCGCATTCCTGCACTGTATTTTTGTCGCAGGGCAGCGCTGCAACATTGCTTGCAGCGCTGTCCAGCACCAGAAACAGGCATTGTTGTGGGCCCAAGACTTATCCCCATTTTTAAGACCAGCTATTTTCTGGTCTTAAGTTCCTGCAGCTAACGGGCCTTAGCGTGACTTTTTTTATCGCTTCTCGGGTCCGGGCCATCCTTGCTAATAGGGCGAAGTGCGGTTAGCTGGAGTTTTTGAGAAATTTAGAGAAGGAACGCCTACCTTGCATGTCATTAGCGATAAATATTGCTGGCATGCAAGGCGATAGAAAAACCGACTGCTATCACCGGAAAGCTGTCGCTAACGCCTGTTAGTGACAGCTTGATAATAGGGCGATAAAAAAAAGCGCGTTAGCGGCAGGAAAGTGCCGCTAACGCGGCGATAGAAGGCTTGATAATATGCCCCAGAGTTTTTTGGGAAGACAAGAAAGTGACCTCATACTGTTCCCATGAAGTTGTTTTTGAGTTTTGAGTTTGTCCTTGTTCATATCTAAGCTTATTTCTTACCCTAACTTACTGAAACAAATTCAATGTATGTGGTATTACGCTCTGCCATATGCCAAACGTAGTATTACAGAATGCGATTTTAAAGCATATGGCATTAGTGTATGTGGTTTTACTATACAATTGTGGTAATGCATTGCAGTTGTTACAGTTGCACTGGTGTTTAGGTTTATCTTCATACTGTAAAGGAGAGTACCTGTCTTCGACAAGCTATGCCATTTTTTAACATCACATATCTCTGCCTAAAGCATGGAGTTCAAATTTGGAAACGAGTGGTCCAATGCGCCTGCCTTAGACTTTCTTCCGCCTAGAGGCTCTATGGTCTGTCACAGCAGTTGAACTTTCAAAACATGGGTGATGTAAAATGCATCAACGAACTATCACGACTGGAATTGTATAATAGTGACGTGAGGTAAATACCCGGTATGAATTGCACTTCATGCTGTAATTGTTTTGGAGGTTTTCAGAACGAGGGCTTGACGGTGTTCTCCCCTCTAGCAAAATAATGTAAAATAGAGCCCAAACATTGCATTTTTTAGCATAATGTCTACCTAAACTTGATAAAAATAAATAGTTTCTAAAGGAGCACTCATGATACAGCCCAAAACCTTCACTGTGGAAAGCAAGCCTGACAGTCAAGAGGAGTGTGTGGGCTTTACCCTCTCTAAAGAATCATTGAAATCCTGTCACAGAGCTCCTCACTGTTCAACACAGTTTCATAGCCCTCAGTATGTCAGGAATTCCACCCATTACGTCCGGGGAGCATCTCATCAAACGAGAGATGGTACAAAAGTAGCTGGAGCCTGGACCTAAATGTCACTGGGAATTGACAGGAGTCAAGAAGTGTGGCTACCCCCTTACTCTTTGGGTAGTCAAAGTGTCTCAGGAGGAGTTCCTCAGCCCCACATTATTTAACATCTATATGTCTCCCCTTGCTGATTTGGTGGAATCGTTTGAGTCTAAAATAATCTCCTACACAGATGATACTCAGATTATCTTTTCTTTTGTTAAGAGGGGACCAATCAAACAGGATGTTGCTCAACCTTGTCTCGCTGTAGTTTTTTGTTGGTTGATCTACAATCAATTGAACCAAAACACTGAAAAGATGAAGGTTCTCAGTGTGGGACATAACTTCGATCTCAATCTGGAAGTGCATTGGCCAGAAGGGCTTTCTCCACCCAACATGCAAGTTTATACAGTGAAAAACGTGAGGTTTAAATTTGACAAAGTTATGTCTTTCCACAAGCAAATCAACTCAATGGTTAGGGTGTGCTTCGGCTTGTTGGAGATACTGAAAAGGTTTGTGCATTTCCTTTCTGTCCTGATTAGGATTATAGTGATTCTGGCGTAGTCATGTCCAGAATGCTGCCGCCAGGCTCCCCTCAGTCTTCCTAGAAGTGAGCAGGTCACTTTACAGCTCCATAATTTGCAATGGCTTCCTGTAAACAAGTGGATTTTATTTAAGACCTCTCAGTTAATGCACAGAGCTTTGCAAAATTCGGGCTCTGCCTATTTATCCTCCAGGATCTCTTTCTACAATCCTGTAAGAGCTTTAAGTTCCTCCAATAACCATTTGGCCACAATCCCAAAGGTGAGTGTTGTGAAAGCAGGCACATGTTCCTTTTCTTTTTTCGGGCCGGTGGGTTGGAGCAATCTTCTTTGGGAACTGTGCCAGATAAATGATGAAGGACTTTTTAAAAAAAAGCTCATGACTTGGCTTTTTGCTCAATAGCCAGCTTCCATTCTCTCTAATGTGCTCATTACCGCATAGCACTGGGACACTCTTTTATGTAGCCGTGCACTCAACAACTTCCAAAACATAAACATAAACTGATAGAGTCAGGAGTGTGTATTGCAATGTGATAGAGAAAAGGAAAGTTGCAGGTATTGGGAAAGCGACAGTGATGGGGAGTGTTTAACTGATAGCAGGGGTGATAATGAGGGTGACAGGGATGAGGAGGCTAACAGGAATAGAGAGGTGTAAGAGATTGGGATTGTGGCAGTGATAGGGGATGTGACAGGTATGGGTCATTGAAAAGGACTTACACAGTTATATGGATGGGTAGGAACTCACAAAATGAAGAGGTTGTGAGGATGACAAGGTTGAGAAAGGTGATAGGCAACAGGAGCATGACAGGGATGCAGTGACATGGAAGGGAAGGGTGACATGGATGGAGAAGGTGACAGGGATTGGGAGGATAACGTGGAGTAGGAGTCTGACAGGGATGGGCAGTGTTAGAGTGTAACTGAGGTACTGTGTCCCTTGAGACTGATGGTAATGCAACACCATTATGTTTTAGACATGCTTACTGCCATGGAAGTAGGGGTATGCCGTTAAATTGAGAGTTTGTGCTGCACATTTGGGCCTGCCAATGATGAACAGAATAGTTCCATCACCAAGGAATTCGATTACTTGAACAACATAGAAAAGAAAATGATTGCTAACAGAGGTGCCATGGCTGACACAGCCGCTGATTGGTTCAACTTTAGCGGATGCCTTCTTGGCTGTCTGCCGTTCTAAAAAATGTGTCACCGGTTTTCAGTGTGCTGTTGATCCTCTGTTGTGCCGTACAAATGTTCTGTCATTTTTCTAAAACTACTGGTAGTAAATTAGTAGGTATGAGCTATGCAGGAACAGTAAGCTTCAGAAAGCCTGTGCACAAGAAGAAAGGTAGAACAAGGAATGGAGATGATTTAGCGCTCCTAGAAGATATAGAGCTCACAACGCCTGGACCACACTCACTGCAGCCCACTACCACTACCCAGTGCCAGGTTAGCTGCCTCCAGCCCACCACCAGTAAATACCAACTAAGGGAAGACATTAACTCAAATATGCCATCACCCACACTCTATACATCCCTTGTTGACATACCTGAAGGAGAGTCTATAGAGTTAAGGAAACAACAAGAGGGCCAATGCTCCTATGTGAATGACACACCTTGGATACATTATCTGGGAGAAGGGCCTGCAAAGTATGCAGTAAGAGTTTTGTTCAAGAATGAACAAGAGTAGGGAAATAAAGCAGGGTCTGATTTTACCATATAATGCCCCAGGCCCATTCTGTCCACACCTGAAGCCTAAAAGTCTCAAAGACCCCTGACCAGCCATAGACAGGTTATGCTACATTGTTTACACTGCCCTAAGCATCTGCATTTTTGTAACCTCAGATGAATCTCTCCTGGGAAGGCCAATAACCCCAGGTCACTGCCTTACTGATCTGCCCTTTTGTAAGCTTATATGAATCTCTTCTGTGAAGGCCAATAAGCCCAGGTCACTGCCTTATTGATAAACAAGACCCTGCCCTCTGTGCTCACATCGTACTGTAAATTGAGGCCATGAAGAAATAAATAGGATGCATCTGCCATCTAGAAGAACAAGATGAGCTAAGAGTAGAGGTGGGGGCTAACCGCAACTTCGCACCTGATGTTTTGCTGGCTTTTAAAACTAAGACAGCTACATGGCTCAAAAGAACTCGTAACCTTTGATAAACTTTTGTACCTTTTGAAACTTCTGCTTTTCTTATTTTCCAAAAAGTGATGTAAATTGTTTTCGATGAGTTTTCTGCACTCCGTGCTCCGTGGAGCTCGCGAAGTGCTGAAAACTCCATTCCGTAGCGTAGTAGAGTTTTTCCCCGCTTGCCAACGTTAAGTTGGTGAGCGCGAGGTGCCGCTCGGGTAGAATTTCTACCTGAGCGGCAGGAAGAGCCGCACTCCGCCGCTTGCGGAACTCCGCTGAGTTTTTTTGTCACTTCGCGGAGTTCCGCATAGCTGAACTCCATGAACTCCGCCCATGCCTAGTTATATGGTCTCATTGCATTTTGCTATTCAATCTCCCTCTCTCTCTCTTTGAATTACTGTGATTAAATTTTTGCTTGATTGCGTGTTTCTACTCTTGATTAATGACGTGTCTTTGACACTAGTTACTTACTTGTTTGAATAAAGTGCCACTCCTGACTCGATCCCTGCTTTTCAGAGTGTATCTTGTTGTTTTCAGATAAAACATCAAATGCCAGTTCCTGCTCCGTAAAATAACACACTCTAACAGCAGAGTGGCTGGGATGTGATTGTGGTAGGGTTTGGGATGGTGAATTGGGACCTGAATTGGTATGGTGAAAGGGTCTTGTAAATTGACAGGAATTGGAAGTGTAACAGAGTCAGGGAAGGTTACAGGAATGAGGAGGGTGGCAGGGACTTGGCGGACCACATGAATATGAAGGATCCAAAAATCTGGGAAGGTGACAGGGAAAGGAAGGATGACAGTGATAGAAATGTTGACAGAGATGGGGAAGGTGGCAGAGGTTAAAAGTGCGAAACTGATATTGAAGGTGTCAAGGATGTGGAGGGTGATGGGGATTGGAAGGCTAATAGGGAGTGGGTGCGGGAGAGTGATTGTGATGATGACAGAGATGAGGAGGGTGACTGGGGATGGAAGTGTGCCAAAGATGGGAACACTGGTGGGATGTGCCTGTGATAGGGTTTGGGAGTGTCAGAGATTGAGATGGTGACAGGAGTTGCTAAAGTGACAGGGACTGGGAGTGCTACAGGGTCGAGAAAGCTGCAAATAATAGGGAAGGTGACAAGTGTTGAAAAGGTGAAAGGGATGGAGAGAGTAGCAGAATTGTGGGCTGTGACAGAAATTGTGAACGGGCACAGTACTATCACCCTCTGCTGCCCCATGCCAGAGTCCCACATTTGTTAATGTCGTCATCTCTGAGAATAATCTCTGAGAAGAAAAGAGCTGAGTGTTATCTTCGTGACAAGAGGCAGGTACAGAGACATCGGGAACATTGCCAATCCCCGCTGCATTTCTAAGCATCCACTCACACCTCTTCCTCCACCTCATTCCCTTCCCACATGCGCCCTATGCATCTGGGCCCGACAGAGCAGTTACCCACCAGTTTCTACAGCACAGTAGATAATAGCGCCCACCTACACTTCTGCCCCATCTCATTTACTTCTCACTGGCCTCCAGTGTCACTGGCACAACATAGCATACATAATTGAACTACTCACCAGTATGACCACTTATCTACTTTTGTAAATTAAATGTCTGCATTTTTCTCATAAAGGTATGCCATTTTTGTTTGAATTGTCATCTTTACACCAGCCCAGAAGTTAGTGGGGAATCGGAGGAATCTAGAAACAAAATCCAAGCTGAATGGTGTGAAAGGGAGGCATGGCAACTTTGACTCCCCTATTAAGGGCCGGATTTAGATCTTGGCGTTACTCCCTCTGCCCCTCCGTTGCAGTGATTTCAAGTACTCCATCGAAGTTGACGGAGTCCCACCCGCCATATTTACATGTGTGCTGGCTCTGGTGGCTCCATTGCCATCAGGCCTGCAGTATTCCGCTGAGCCTATATAGATGTCCCGTTTGTGCTGGCACAGTCCTAGAAGCGGTTTGCTAATTGAGTGAGTCCCTGGTGGAGTGGAGACTGGTAAGTACAACTTATTTTTATGTCAATAGACATATGTGTTGTGTTTGCCTCAAACACATATGTAGGCAATGTGCTATTCCCCCTTTTATTACATATTGCATGCCAATCAAACAACATACACAAACTATTGAATGTACACCCACAGCACCACGAACACAACACCACCAAGCACCACAACAACAATATATATATTTTTTTAAATGTCAATACAGGTGTGTTCATTTTACCTTGATAAGTTGTAAAATGAACACTACTGCATTACACATAAAAAAAAATTGTATGTAAGAGCAATATAAAAATACACAAGGCAACAGCAATTGTCAACACACGATTCATAGTAAGACAATTGTAAAAGTTGCTTACCTTAACTACCGGCGCCAACGGAGTCGTTTGGCATCGGGGTGGAGTCGGAGCAGCGAAAAAGGGATCTGGATGATGAGGCTCAAGATGTCAACAGAAGTGGAAAACTGTGAAAAAGGTAAATTCTTACTTCATTTCCTTCGATTCTGCCAACTCAAAGTAGGAGGTATTCCCGCCACAGTTGCTTTGATGGAAAGCCAAACCCTGGTTAGGTCGGAGGTCATCTTGGCTGGACTCTCGCCGACAGCCGCTGCTGCCTACAGCGCGGTCAACACAGGTGAGAATTCGTGGCCGACTCCGCAGGACTCTGACGGTCTTTCGTCCATGGTCCCTCCAACATTTAATTTGAGTGGGCGGACTGTGAAATAGGTGAGTGGTGAATCCATCGAAAAAGTCACAGTGGGACCATTACCGCCAAGATCTAAATCAGGCCCTAAATCCGCCACTGGTTCTCCGCGCTATTTAGAATCAGGAGAAGCGCTGGGTTTAGACCAGAGGAGCCTCAGATGTCTTTTACAGCATAAACCTTTGACCTGACAATCCGTTCACCACAGGGCTGTTAGGTCATAGGGAAGGGTGGGGAGAACATCACTAGATTTCTCTGCCTGAGACTGCCATTCAACCCATCATATGCAAAAGAAACAATTGATGGACGGAATGCTGGACAATGCAAACATTCACCCCCAGTCACAAGGATCTGGGTTTAATCCATCATTCTTTTGCTCACCACACCACCCCAGTTTGGACCCAGCCATATGCAAATCAGTCTTGACCCTGTTCCTTTTGGGAACAGTCCAGCCCGAACTGCCAAGCCAGGTCCTCCCTGGACCGGTTTCAGGGCATCACCCTTCATCAGCCAGGCTAGCTTGAATCCAGTGGTGTAGTGAGCACAGGACCCACGTCTGGGCATACCCTTCCAACTTAGGGCAACATATGCAAAAGAAACAATTGATGGACGGAATGCTGGACAACGCAAACATTCACCCCCAGTCACAAGGATCTGGGTTTAATCCATCATTCTTTTGCTCACCACACCACCCCAGTTTGGACCCAGCCATATGCAAATCAGTCTTGACCCTGTTCCTTCTGGGAACAGTCCAGCCCGAACTGCCAAGCCAGGTCCTCCTGGACCGGAAACAAGCATCCTGGGACCGGTTTCAGGGCATCACCCTTCATCAGCCAGGCTAGCTTGAATCCAGTGGTGTAGTGAGCACGGGACCCACGTCTGGGCATACCCTTCCCACTTAGGGCAACATATGCAAAAGAAACAATTGATGGCCAGGTCTAAACTGGGGTGGCATGGTGAGCAAAAGAATGATGGATTTAACCCAGATCTCTTGACTGGGGTGAATGTTTTGATTTGTTCTGCATTCCGTCCATCAATTGTGTGTCTTTTGCTTTCTCGCCCTAAGTGCGCCAGGTATGCCCAGACGTGGGTCCTGGGCTCACTGTGCCACTGGAATCAAGCTATCCTGGCTGAAGAGGGGTGAAACCCCGAACCCGGTCCTAGGATGCTTGTTTCCGGTCCAAGAGGACCTGGCTTGGCAGTTCGGGCTGGACTGTTCCCATGAGGCACAGGGTCAAGACTGATTTGCATATGGCCAGGTCTAAACTGGGGTGGCATGGTGAGCAAAAGAATGATGGATTTAACCCAGATCTCTTGACTGGGGGTGAATGTTTTGATTTGTTCTGCATTCCGTCCATCAATTGTGTGTCTTTTGCTTTCTCGCCCTAAGTGCGCCAGGTATGCCCAGACGTGGGTCCTGGGCTCACTGTGCCACTGGAATCAAGCTATCCTGGCTGAAGAGGGGTGAAACCCCGAAACCGGTCCTAGGATGCTTATTGCTGGTCCAGGGAGGACCTGGCTTGGCAGTTCGGGCTGGACTGTTCCCATGAGGCACAGGGTCAAGACTGATTTGCATATGGCCAGGTCTAAACTGGGGTGGCATGGTGAGCAAAAGAATGATTGATTTTAACCCATATCTCTTGACTGGGGGTGAATGTTTTGATTTGTTCTGCATTCCATCCATCAATTGTGTGTCTTTGCTTTCTCGCCCTAAGTGCGCCAGGTATGCCCAGACGTGGGTCCTGGGCTCACTGTGCCACTGGAATCAAGCTATCCTGGCTGAAGAGGGTGAAACCCCGAAACCGGTCCTAGGATGCTTGTTTCCGGTCTAGGGAGGACCTGGCTTGGCAGTTCAGGCTGGACTGTTCCCATGAGGCACAGGGTCAAGACTGATTTGCATATGGCCAGGTCTAAACTGGGGTGGCATGGTGAGGAAAATAATGATGGATTTAACCCAGATCTCTTGACTGGGGGTGAATGTTTTGATTTGTTCTGCATTCCATCCATCAATTGTGTGTCTTTTGCTTTCTCGCCCTAAGTGCGCCAGGTATGCCCAGACGTGGGTCCTGGGCTCACTGTGCCACTGGAATCAAGCTATCCTGGCTGAAGAGGGGTGAAACCCCGAAACCGGTCCTAGGATTCTTGTTTCCGGTCCAGGGAGGACCTGGCTTGGCAGTTCGGGCTGGACTGTTCCCATGAGGCACAGGGTCAAGACTGATTTGCATAAGACCAGGTCTAAACTGGGGTGGCATGGTGAGCAAAAGAATGATGGATTTAACCCAGATCTCTTGACTGGGGGTGAATGTTTTGATTTGTTCTGCATTCCGTCCATCAATTGTGTGTCTTTTGCTTTCTTGCCCTAAGTGTGCCAGGTATGCCCAGACGTGGGTCCTGGGCTCACTGTGCCACTGGAATCAAGCTATCCTGGCCGAAGAGGGGTGAAACCCCGAAACCAGTCCTAGGATGCTTGTTTCCGGTCCAGGGAGGACCTGGCTTGGCAGTTCGGGCTGGACTGTTCCCATGAGGCACAGGGTCAAGACTGATTTGCAGATGGCCAGGTCTAAACTGGGGTGGCATGGTGAGCAAAAGAATGATGGATTTAACCCAGATCTCTTGACTGGGGGTGAATGTTTTGATTTGTTCTGCATTCCGTCCATCAATTGTGTTTCTTTTGCTTTCTCGCCCTAAGTGCGCCAGGTATGCCCAGACGTGGGTCCTGGGCTCACTGTGCCACTGGAATCAAGCTATCCTGGCTGAAGAGGGGTGAAACCCCGAAACTGGTCCTAGGATGCTTGTTTCCGGTCCAGGGAGGACCTGGCTTGGCAGTTCGGTCTGGACTGTTCCCATGAGGCACAGGGTCAAGACTGATTTGCATATGGCCAGGTCTAAACTGGGGTGGCATGGTGAGCAAAAGAATGATGGATTTAACCCAGATCTCTTGACTGGGGGAATGTTTTGATTTGTTCTGCATTCCGTCCATCAATTGTGTGTCTTTTGCTTTCTCGCCCTAAGTGCGTCAGGTATGCCCAGACGTGGGTCCTGGGCTCACTGTGCCACTGGAATCAAGCTATCCTGGCTGAAGAGGGGTGAAACCCAGAAACCGGTCCTAGGATGCTTGTTTCCGGTCCAGGGAGGACCTCTCTTGGCAGTTCGGGCTGGACTGTTCCCATGAGGCACAGGGTCAAGACTGATTTGCATATGGCCAGGTCTAAACTGGGGTGGCATGGTGAGCAAAAGAATGATGGATTTAACCCAGATCTCTTGACTGGGGGTGAATGTTTTGATTTGTTCTGCATTCCGTCCATCAATTGTGTGTCTTTTGCTTTCTCGCCCTAAGTGCGCCAGGTATGCCCAGACGTGGGTCCTGGGCTCACTGTGCCACTGGAATCAAGCTATCCTGGCTGAAGAGGGGTGAAACCCCGAACCCGGTCCTAGGATGCTTGTTTCCGGTCCAGGGAGGACCTGGCTTGGCAGTTCGGGCTGGACTGTACCCATGAGGCACAGGGTCAAGACTGATTTGCATATGGCCAGGTCTAAACTGGGGTGGCATGGTGAGCAAAAGAATGATGGATTTAACCCAGATCTCTTGACTGGGGGTGAATGTTTTGATTTGTTCTGCATTCCGTCCATCAATTGTGTGTCTTTTGCTTTCTCGCCCTAAGTGCGCCAGGTATGCCCAGACGTGGGTCCTGGGCTCACTGTGCCACTGGAATCAAGCTTTCCTGGCTGAAGAGGGGTGAAACCCCGAAACCGGTCCTAGGATGCTTGTTTCTGGTCTAGGGAGGACCTGGCTTGGCAGTTCGGGCTGGACTGTTCCCATGAGGCACAGGGTCAAGACTGATTTGCATATGGCCAGGTCTAAACTGGGGTGGCATGGTGAGCAAAAGAATGATGGATTAAACCCAGATCTCTTGACTGGGGGTGAATGTTTTGATTTGTTCTGCATTCCGTCCATCAATTGTGTGTCTTTTGCTTTCTCGCCCTAAGTGCGCCAGGTACTCCCAGACGGGGGTCCTGGGCTCACTGTGCCACTGGAATCAAGCTATCCTGGCTGAAGAGGGGTGAAACCCCGAAACCGGTCCTAGGATGCTTGTTTCCGGTCTAGGGAGGACCTGGCTTGGCAGTTCGGGCTGGACTGTTCCCATGAGACACAGGGTCAAGACTGATTTGCATATGGCCAGGTCTAAACTGGGGTGGCATGTTGAGCAAAAGAATGATGGTTTTAACCCAGATCTCTTGACTGGGGGTGAATGTTTTGATTTGTTCTGCATTCCGTCCATCAATTGTGTGTCTTTTGCTTTCTTGCCCTAAGTGCGCCAGGTATGCCCAGACGTGGGTCCTGGGCTCACTGTGCCACTGGAATCAAGCTATCCTGGCTGAAGAGGGGTGAAACCCCAAACCCGGTCCTAAGATGCTTGTTTCCGGTCCAGGGAGGACCTGGCTTGGCACTTCGGGCTGGACTGTTCCCATGAGGCACAGGGTGAAGACTGATTTGCATATGGCCAGGTCTAAACTGGGGTGGCATGGTGAGCAAAAGAATGATGGATTTAACCCAGATCTCTTGACTGGGGGTGAATGTTTTGATTTGTTCTGCATTCCATCCATCAATTGTGTGTCTTTTGCTTTCTCGCCCTAAGTGCGCCAGGTATGCCCAGATGTGGGTCCTGGGCTCACTGTGACACTGGAATCAAGCTATCCTGGCTGAAGAGGGGTGAAACCCCGAAACCGGTCCTAGGATTCTTGTTTCCGGTCCAGGGAGGACCTGGCTTGGCAGTTCGGGCTGGACTGTTCCCATGAGGCACAGGGTCAAGACTGATTTGCAGATGGCCAGGTCTAAACTGGGGTGGCATGGTGAGCAAAAGAATGATGGATTTAACCCAGATCTCTTGACTTGGGGTGAATGCTTTGATTTGTTCTGCATTCCGTCCATCAATTGTGTGTCTTTTGCTTTCTCGCCCTAAGTGCGCGAGGTATGCCCAGACGTGGGTCCTGGGCTCACTGTGCCACTGGAATCAAGCTATCCTGGCTGAAGAGGGGTGAAACCCCGAAACCGGTCCTAGGATGCTTGTTTCCGGTCCAGAGAGGACCTGGCTTGGTCGTTCGGTCTGGACTGTTCCCATGAGGCACAGGGTCAAGACTGATTTGCATATGGCCAGGTCTAAACTGGGGTGGCATGGTGAGCAAAAGAATGATGGATTTAACCCAGATCTCTTGACTGGGGGAATGTTTTGATTTGTTCGGCATTCCGTCCATCAATTGTGTGTCTTTTGCTTTCTCGCCCTAAGTGCGCCAGGTATGCCCAGACGTGGGTCCTGGGCTCACTGTGCCACTGGAATCAAGCTATCCTGGCTGAAGAGGGGTGAAACCCCGAAACCGGTCCTAGGATGCTTGTTTCCGGTCCAGGGAGGACCTGGCTTCGCAGTTCGGGCTGAACTGTTCCCATGAGGCACAGGGTCAAGACTGATTTGCATATGGCCAGGTCTAAACTGGGGTGGCATGGTGAGCAAAAGAATGATTGATTTTAACCCATATCTCTTGACTGGGGGTGAATGTTTTGATTTGTTCTGCATTCCATCCATCAATTGTGTGTCTTTTGCTTTCTCGCCCTAAGTGCGCCAGGTATGCACAGACGTGGGTCCTGGGCTCACTGTGCCACTGGAATCAAGCTATCCTGGCTGAAGAGGGGTGAAACTCCGAAACCGGTCCTAGGATGCTTGTTTCCGGTCTAGGGAGGACCTGGCTTGGCAGTTCGGGCTGGACTGTTCCCCTGAGGCACAGGGTCAAGACTGATTTGCATATGGCCAGGTCTAAACTGGGGTGGCATGTTGAGCAAAAGAATGATGGTTTTAACCCAGATCTCTTGACTGGGGGTGAATGTTTTGATTTGTTCTGCATTCCGTCCATCAATTGTGTGTCTTTTGCTATCTCGCCCTAAGTGCGCCAGGTATGCCCAGACGTGGGTCCTGGGCTCACTGTGCCACTGGAATCAAGCTATCCTGGCTGAAGAGGGGTGAAACCCCGAACCCGGTCCTAGGATGCTTGTTTCCGGTCCAGGGAGGACCTGGCTTAGCACTTCGGGCTGGACTGTTCCCATGAGGCACAGGGTGAAGACTGATTTGCATATGGCCAGGTCTAAACTGGGGTGGCATGGTGAGCAAAAGAATGATGGATTTAACCCAGATCCCTTGACTGGGGGTGAATGTTTTGATTTGTTCTGCATTCCGTCCATCAATTGTGTGTCTTTTGCTTTCTCGCCCTAAGTGCGCCAGGTATGCCCAGACGTGGGTCCTGGGCTCACTGTGCCACTGGAATCAAGCTATCCTGGCTGAAGAGGGGTGAAACCCCGAACCCGGTCCTAGGATGCTTGTTTCCGGTCCAGGGAGGACCTGGCTTGGTAGTTCGGGCTGGACTGTTCCCATGAGGCACAGGGTCAAGACTGATTTGCATATGGCCAGGTCTAAACTGGGGTGGCATGGTGAGCAAAAGAATGATGGATTTAACCCAGATCTCTTGACTGGGGGTGAATGTTTTGATTTGTTCTGCATTCCGTCCATCAATTGTGTGTCTTTTGCTTTCTCGCCCTAAGTGCGCCAGGTATGCCCAGACGTGGGTCCTGGGCTCACTGTGCCACTGGAATCAAGCTTTCCTGGCTGAAGAGGGTGAAACCCAGAAACCGGTCCTAGGATGCTTGTTTCTGGTCTAGGGAGGACCTGGCTTGGCAGTTCGGGCTGGACTGTTCCCATGAGGCACAGGGTCAAGACTGATTTGCATATGGCCAGGTCTAAACTGGGGTGGCATGTTGAGCAAAAGAATGATGGATTTAACCCAGATCTCTTGATTGGGGGTGAATGTTTTGATTTGTTCTGCATTCCGTCCATCAATTGTGTGTCTTTTGCTTTCTCGCCCTAAGTGCGCCAGGTATGCCCAGACGTGGGTCCTGGGCTCACTGTGCCACTGGAATCAAGCTATCCTGGCTGAAGAGGGTGAAACCCCGAACCCGGTCCTAGGATGCTTGTTTCCGGTCCAGGGAGGACCTGGCTTGGCACTTCGGGCTGGACTGTTCCCATGAGGCACAGGTAGCAATGTCCATGTTTA
>CAWUFW010026153.1:0-36330 GCA_963921515.1 Calotriton arnoldi | reverse complement strand
GTGTCGATTGGCATCTGCGTTGTTTGCGCTGGCGGGCGGTATATTTGTTGTTTTTCCGCGCTCATGGCGGTGCGATCGTAATTTCACGTGCGGTGTGTCGGCCGTGTGGGCGGGCGGTTTTGTGTTGTCGTGCGTGTTTCCGTCCGTGGCGGGCGGTTTGACTCCGACTCGGACGATGGCGGGCGGTATTTTGTATGATTTTTCCGCCGATGGCGGTTTTCAGTTTGTGTACTCATAATGGCGTGGTCGGTGTTCAGGCGGTGTGTGCGGGCGGATTTTTGCCGCTTCCATGCCTGGCGGATTTTTTTACGCCGGGTATCGTAATGGGCCCCTTAGTATCCTTAGATACTCCAGAAAACACAGTATACCACGATGTAAAGACTAACAAATATAACAAGCCAGTTCATGTTTAATTGCAAAGAATTAACTGAAAAACAGGCAAGTAAAACAATGAAAATTGTATCATAGATAGGGATACTGTGGCTCTTGATGACACAAAGACTCTTCAAATATCCCTGAAGCCAATTTTATTAGGCTACAGCAAAAAAAATTATTACTCAACCAAAAACTAGCATAATTCCAATTTTTCACATTAGCAGATTTTGTGTAATTTGTCCCCCATTCCTGGTTATGCGTTTTTGCATAATTGTTGCCCGCTGGACAGTGGTTCAAGCGGAAAATGTCTTGCAAAAAACTTATGTGTGCTGGGGCTGTAAGACATGTTCTGCTCCAATCAGCCCCACTCTGGTATCTGGACTGAATGTTGTGTGCGAGCCAGATAGCCAGCAAAAAGGATTTTATGTAACAGCCGTAAATTTCACAAATGACACATATTTTTGCAAAGAAAAAAATTCGGGATTTTGCCCACTATTAATTCCTATATGTTGTATAGCATCAGGCACTAGTTTGCGGCTGTTATAAAGCTCTCTTGTTGGTTTAACTAATTAAAGTTTTAGGCGGGACTGGGCTGTGATTCTGTTTATGTAGCCCTGACATATTAGTGGTGGAGCAGCGCCAAATGTATCATTTATAATCTTTATTAATCATATAATAATCAGTGTGCAAAAAGAGAACCATCAATTGGTAGTGTTTGATTTAAGTCCAGTCAATTTATTCGGCTGGAATTTACTCTGCAAACTCAATTGTGTGATCTATAGTGCACCAGAGGGTTTTGAGCTTCAGAAACACGATGAGGATGTAGATTTTAAACTGACCAGACAGAGAACGACTCTTGGATTGTTTCCCATCATGACTATGGATGATTTGCCCCCTGATGTGAAAGATACAGTTAAACCTGAAGTCTGGGACTTTACTGGCAAAGATATTGGCCTCATAAAAGGTGTAGAGTCACTGTGAATTACGGCCAAACTGAATGCATAGTATCCCCAAACACCCCAGTGCAATCTCTCACCACAGACGAGGGTTGGAATCACTCCAATCATTGAATCTGTGATACAACGAGGAATTCTGAAAAAAGATTATGGGGAGTCCATGTAACTCCCCAATCATGGCACTGCAGAAGTCTAGTGGAAAGTATTGAATTATCCAGGACCTGTGAAAGACTAATAATATTGCTGTCCCATGTTGTCCCGTGGTACTGAATCCTGCCGTAATAGTGTTTTAGATACCCTGTGAAGCAGAGTGGTTCACAGTGAATGATTTGTGTCAAGCTTTCTTTTCCATCCCACTGCACAAAGAGAGCCAGTTTCTCTTCGCATTTGAGTTCCAAAATAGAAACTCGGGCTGTGTCTGGGAATGGTGGGCTACTGTCGATTTTGGATACCCAGCTAAACCCTAGTGGCAAAGCCTCCATAGAGACTTACACAGAAAGATGTGTCTGATCTGCTACCTTGGGACAATGACAGCATGAACGCCTTCCTCGAGTTGCGAGAAAGTCTCTGATGCGCTCTATCTCTAGGAATACCAGATTACAGTAAAGAGTTTATTTTGTACTACAGTGGCTCTCTGATCCACAATGGGTAATATGTCATTCTCCTCGTGACGGGAAAGCCTAGTCCCGTCCTTTCTTATATGTTCTTTGTCAGAAACCGCGTATATATTCACCAAAGGAAGGAAAATAGTTAAAATATGTCAGAAGGTACACCCCGGTCCTGAAGAAAGCCGCGACACCTCTAAGGAGGGTCAATAGGCTGAAACGCGTAGACCTTTTTCTTCTCGTCACCAGCTTGCAGGTATACATTACCCCTGCTAGTGCTTTTTGTTTTAATCCTGGCCCCAGGACGAGCTAGTAAAGTTGTATTACGTACCTGGTAGCTAGTTTTATCTCCCTACCTTAGTTTCTTTTGCGCTGCGTAGCTCACCCCACCTAGTTTCTCATTTTTGGATTTAGTACATCCAAGACTAGGAACAAAACATCCCTGAGCATCTCCCTCTCAGAGAGGGGGTTGTAGCCCATGGCGGGACTAGGCTTTCCTGTCACAAGTAGAATCCCAATGATGAAGCATGCCACCTTTGGTGGGTGAGGGATTTAGTCCTAATAAAGGGATATCCCCAGGGGTTTATCTTAGATGTTGTCTCTTTTCTTTTTGTTATCATTTTAGACCCGAAGGTTCTTTGTAGTGCAATAACATAAGGAGTCTACCTGCTCTAAGGAGACGGAGTAACCTGATTGACTCCATCTTTGGGGAGTACGTGTAAAAGAGCTCTGAATGAATTGTATTATTTTAACTGTGTGTCTTAGTTTAGTTAGAGAGAGCAGATCCTCCTGACTTTGCTGAGAGAAGACCTTTCCATAACCCTTCTACTGGACACCTCCAGTGCTTAATTTGTAAAATATTAAGTGCCAGGGCTCTGACCGGGAGGCCACTGCAGCTTGCACCACCCATCGCCCTTGTCATTGCTGCCAAAACAACTACTAATCATCTCTCTCGCATGTAAATGCGACAGTTCAGATTATTCCAGGTCCCCACAGCTAAAGGAATGGCTGGGGAGGCAGGTATTTGCAATTTTAATGTATATTGTATTCCTAAACAACAGTTGTTATGCTCATCTCTAAATTATATGAGCAGCGCCACCATGTGGTAGACTGTTCTAATGTATGGTGTTGACAATTAGGTGCCGGTGCCGAGCACCGGAAACCAATTAAGTGCCGGTGCTTAGCACCGGAAAGCCCCTGCTCAAATTAAGCACTGGACACCTCTTATTCCTAAGTTCTTGAGTTAGACTCGTGAATGTTTCTGCCCTTTACCCGGAACCCTAATTTGGTTCATTACAGGCTGACACCTGCCTAGAATTTCCCCTTTGCTACTTTCAGGTGCTTTATTCAGACTAGGGAAACTCCTTTATGGAACCAATATATACTCTGTTTTGCATTTTGTATGGTATTATGATTTGCATTGTACTTTACCTGACATGTCTAGGAGGCCTGATTAACAATACTGAATTTTATGCTTGCAGCAATAGGCGTGCACTTGTATAGTAGACGTTACAGTGTCCTTACACATTATAGAGCACATGCATCTTACAGTGCAGATTCACATGAGGATGGCTCAAAGATCATATTACATACAGATCTGTTTCCCACTGTCTTTGGCTGAATTCAGGAGGGATGTCTGGGGTCTCCCACTCACTAACTCCTGGCTACAGCTTTAGCCTCTCAGAGAGATACCCTTAGTGTGCGATAGCCAAAGGTTTCATGCTATCTGTATGGAGGTTTATTACCTAAATAAACAACAGCACACAGGTTTTGATGGAAGTTTGACTTTTGTTGCAAATTTATTAAACAGAGGTTTGGGCTTCACTTACAGGCAATTCAGAGCACTCGGCGACCAGATGACCTAAGCTGACTGCCCACCTGAATTGGTACCACTGGGTATTGTTTGGCCTCTGGTGTTGTCTTTCCCAGGGTTCCCGTCCCCATAGTCCATGAAAATCTTTCTCTGTCTCAAGACAGAGTGATACAAGGCCAGCCCCACAGTTGCTCAGGATTTCAACTGTCTGGCAGGAAAAGGTGAAGCGGTTGCTTTCATCCCAGGGCCCCAACATAGAGACTCAAAGAAAATGTCTGCTTGCATGCTGATCCTTAAGTATCTCTGCAAGTAATCCCACAGGCTGACTCCGGAAGTGAGGCTACACGTGCATCGTAAAGAGCCTGAAATGAGAGTTGTTAAGAAGTTGGCATTAGTGTACATGGAAAGGACCTGGTGCTAATGGGCATGGAGAAAGGTTGGCAGTGGTGTCTGTTGTGCAGAGCTGGTGTTGGTGTGCACTGTAAGGAGCTTGGGTGAGAATCTGGCTTTATTGGAGATTCTCAGGGGGTGGCAGGGTTGTGCAAGGGCAGAGCTTGAGCTCTGCCCTTGCACAACCATTAGGTCCATGGTGAGGACCTAATGGAAGGCCATCTGGCCTGGTATTCTTTAGATAAGACACTGATAAACAGCCTAACTTCTCCAAGCTTTCTGAAAGGACAGACATATGACCTTCTATCCTTTCTTTACTGATGAAACTTTGTGTCCCCATTGGCATTCAAGGCTTTAGTTTGACTTCACAAATTTGTGAGGTTTGAGTGAAATCCGGTTGCTTTATGACCACAGATGGAGGTGGGTCGTGGTCTGTAATTGGATTAAAAAAAACCTTACCTAAGTTGTCCCACACAAAATCTTCTACATAAAAACAAACACAAGCATTAGCATCAGTTATGGGCAGCCAAAAGAGAGGTCCATCACAGTGGCTCTAGAAATGTCTGTTCTAGGCTAAGTTGGCTGGTGGGATGGCACGAACGGCTGGGCTATTTTGGTGAAACCCCTCAAAACCTTTCAGTAATCCCAAAAGTGCTACAAAACACCTATGTACCTTCAGAGCAACCTCAAGGCTAAAGTATACAAACATAATAAGCAGGAGGTAAAAACCTGACAATAAAGCAGCGCCAGATCTGCATATAATAAGCAGATTATCAGTACTTTCTAAACACCAGCGCACATTATGTGCTTCCCTCTCTCTTATAATCCCATGCCTTGCAATTCTAGATGCATCCCTTCTCCATGAGCTTCAGCAAGAAGTCAGTGTTGACACAAAGGCATGTTGGGCCATCCTTTTCAAGAGTGATGGATTGCATCCTCCCTTGGGACCACACTGGAATAAACTCTGAACCCAGCACAGTTATGCATACTCTGCAAGCGTGACCCCTACCTCTCTGTCACACATCACCAGGATGGAGGAAAGGGGTGTACCTGGCAGGACAGCAGCAGCAGCACCAACACCTGAGTACAAAGCCTGCCAGTAGGGATCCGCGAGCAGAAGACACCTGCTCAGCATTGGTCAGAGGCAAACTCTTGTCCTAGACAAAATGCAGACGAGTCTGGAACTGCCAACTCCAGTTTCATGAGGGAAAGAAATGCTTGCCCTTTGGGGACAGGTCATATAGAGGACATAAGAATAACATCAGTTACTTACCTGTGATATCCAAAGTCCGTCTTCCTCATCCCCAGGCTTACTTATTTCAATCAATCAATCAATCAGGGGTTTGTATAGCGCAGCTACTGACCCATGATGGTCTCAAGGCGCGGGGGTGGGTGGGGGGGTTTGGGGGAATCATCTGAAGAGCCAGGTCTTGATATGTTCTACCGAGTGAGACATGCACCACCCCCCCCCCCCCTTCACACAGGAGCCCAACTGTGTGCATTAGAACATTTATGAGGAGTCTTGATTCTGATTCTTCTGCAATAGTTATATTTTCTACCTACTGGGATCTCACCTCTTTCCTTGGTGGCACAGTCAAGAAGACCTCTGCGGTGGCTTTGGAAACAGCCGAGCAGGGATACTTTCTTTGATCCCTTGATGGGTCCTACCCATAACATTTACTTGACTCAAAAAGTAAGGGTTCTGATGCTGGGAAGAGGAATATTTCTTGGAAGCAGAAGAGTGCTTTTCCTTAACCAGAAAGCGCTGGCCAAGTTTACTGTTTCTCATTGCCTAATGCATATGTCTGCCTAATTTTGGTCCAATCAAGTGAATTCCCAGGGACAGAAGCTTTACCATATATTTCTTTTGACTCCATCCACCTTCCAATGCCTTGTTTATACTTTCCTTCGGGCCGCCTGCAGCCTATCTACTTTCACATAAGATGTTGCCACCTTTAATTTAGACCCAGTAAATATTGGAAACAGGCTGATCTCACACTTCCCAATCAGAGCTAAGGTAGTGGAAAAAGTAGTCACGAGGACTCTTAGGCATTTCACCACAGCATGAGGCTTTCGGGATTTTTTGCATGGGAGCTTTAGACCGTATTGCAGCACGGAGTTGCTTTTAATAGCCACATTTGATATTCTTCAAATGGTTGTAGATGTGGCGAGAGTGCTGTCATCATCCTTTGTGTTCACTCAGCAATCTATTGATACTGCACATCACAGTATCCAACCAGAGCAACTCAAGAGTGAGCTTTAAATTCAAGCAAGGCCCTGACATGGTGACAATTGTCTTCAATGGGGATGATAAACTGTTATTCTTAGCCTGTTTTCATTGAAGGCACGGGGCGTAATTGAGGGCCCATCAGCCACCGCGGTGCGGGGAGACCTCCCTGGGTTTCTTGTTTTGGAGGGGGCCCCCTCACCCTCTACAGCATGCCATTGCATGCCTTGCAGAATGTGTGCAATGGCATGGAATATGAAATGCTTTACCGAGGGTATTCAGTCAATATATTGAGTTGGAAATGTCGACCTACACTAATATCGAGTTTTAAATATCGTGACACAGAAATATCGACAGCAAGAATATCGTGGTCAAGAATATCGACTTTAAGGTAAGAAATATCGATTTAAAAAATATAGAAGTCATTAATATCATTTGCAAAAATATAGTTGTGTAAAATATCGATTTTTTAATTAGTGTTATGTATTTTACTATATATTTTGAATATATATGATGTATTTTTTTTCTAAAAGTATTGTTTATGTTTTTTAATATATGTTAAAATTTTAGTAGTTATTAATTTTTTTTAATTAAATTTAGCATTTTTTAGTTTTGTAGTGGGTTGCGGGTTTATAGGGGAATAGGATGGGAATTAATTTAATTATAATAAATTAATGAATATTTTTTATTGATTAATATTTATTTAATTGCGATTTTTATAATGTGCAATTTAGGTGCGGGTTGTGGGGCTTATAGTGGTAACGGGTAGGAAGTCATTTTTTTTAATGAATTAATAAATTCGTTGTTAATTAATATTAATTAATTAATTGACAATTAATTATGGTAATTGTGTAATTAATTTTAGGTGCGGGTTGTGGGGTTTATAGGGGTAAAGCTTGGGAAGCCATTTATTTTTAATTAATTATTAATTAGTTGGTAATTAATATCAATTAATTAATTGACTATTAAATATGGAAATTGTGTAATTAATTTTAGTTGCGGGGTTTTTAGGGGTAAATGGTGGTAAGTAATTTTAATGAATTAATATTTAGTTGATAATTAATATTAATTAATTAATTGATAATTAATTAGGGTAATTGTTTAATTATTTTTTTCGTGTGGATTTTGGGTTTATAGGGGTGAAGGGTGGGGAGTAAATTAATTTTACTTACTTTATAATTAGTTGTTAAATACTATTAGTTATTTAATTGAACATTTTTTTTAATTGTGTAATTAATTTTTTAACAGTTTAATTTTAGGTGTGGGTTGTGGTGTGGGGATTATAGGTGTAAAGGGTGGGAAGTTAATTACATTTTATGTGTTTTAATTTGTTTTTAAATTAATAATATTTGTTTAATTGATAATTAATTATGTTAATTATGCAAATACATT
This sequence comes from Calotriton arnoldi, assembly GCA_963921515.1. Taxonomy (NCBI): domain Eukaryota; kingdom Metazoa; phylum Chordata; class Amphibia; order Caudata; family Salamandridae; genus Calotriton; species Calotriton arnoldi. The sequence goes on along the minus strand of CAWUFW010026153.1, from coordinate 28,572 downwards.
TTTTAAATTTTCTATGTGGGTTGCGAGTTGTGTGGTGTTATAGGGTAGGAAGTAAATAGACTAAATTTATGTAATAATTAATGTTTTTGTTAAATAATTTCTAAATAAAAATATTTATTTGTTTACAAATTATTTTTTTATTTTATTCAATATAATATTTGAAGGTATTTGTGATATGTATTTAACATTATAATATATTTTTATTTTTTTATTTTTAATATTAAATATATTTTTATTTTTATTTTTAACATATTTATATTTTTTATTTACTTTTTCAAAAAAATATTTTTGTTTGTTTTTAATTTTGAACTGAGTGGAGTGAGAATAGTAAATTTTACTCCTCTGCAATCCAACACTTTCCCTATTGATGCACTGACTGGAGTGGGAATAGTAAATTTTATCCCTCCGCTATCCAACACTTTACCTACTGTTGCACTGACTAAAGTGGGAATAGTAAATTTTATCCCTCCGCTATCCAACACTTTCCCTACTGTTGCACTCACTGGAGTAGGAATAGTAATTTTTACCCCTCCGCTATCCAACACTTTCTCTACTGTTGCACTCATTGGAGTGGGAATAGTAATTTTTACCCTTCCGCTATCCAACACTGTCCCTACTGTTGCACTCATTGGAGTGGGAATAGTAATTTTTACCCCTCTGCTATCCAACACTTTCCCTACTGTTGCACTGACTGGAGTGGGAAATTTAAGTTTAAAGATTTTTAAATAGTTTAATGTGTTAATTTATAATAGAATGTTTTTTAATGGATTTTATGTTATTGGTATATGTATATATATATATATATATACATATATATATATATTTGTTACATTTTTATATAATTTTAAAATTATAGAATACATTAAAATTATTAGTTTAATAATTGTTTGAAAGTAAATATATATATATAAATTATTATATATGTGTGTTTAACTTTTTTAAATGAAGTTTACTTGTTATATTTGTTAAAATGTATATTAAATCTAATTTATTTTTTAAATTAATTTTATTCCTTAATATATTTAATATTTATTAATTTATTTTATATATATATATAAAAAACGATATTTTGTACAACTATATTCATGACATCGATATTTTTTTTAGGGATATTTTTTGTACTTCCCATTATATATATAGGATGTCGATATTTTTGACATCGTTATTTATAACTCGATATTGAGGTATGGGGATATTTTAGTTGTCAGTGAACCTTTACAGAGCAGGCTCCTGCAGTGTAGGGGGCAGCTGTTCAGGGGGCCCCCACTGAGCCCATTCTGCAGGAGGGGGCATCATTTTGCGTTATGCCACTGCTAAGGCATATTTCTGTCTCTGTTGGCTTCATGTTAACGATGGCCACTGGACCAACCATAGCTCATTTGTACACAGTTCCTCTGCCTGATGTTTTACCAACTAACACTGTCTGGTGCTTAGTGCAGCTGGTGTCAACCTGTACCATTTTGGGTACCAGGATGCTTATTTATATGCCTCTCTACTCCATGAACTTGCATGTACTGGCCATAGATGACCACTTGATTGCACAATGGCCCACTTACTTGAGAAGAGCAGTAGAGCCAGTAGCATTACAGGACCACCATCTTGCATGTGTTCAGTTCTTGATTTGCAACCATTTCTTGTGTCCTTGTGGTCCTCCTTGTCGATTAAAGACAATGATATCAGATAGTTGTATATTTATTTGTTTGCCTTCACCATCTGCCTTCCTAGTGCTTTCTGCTCTGCACTGGCTGCTCTGACCCTCCCTTCCTGTTTGTTGAACCACCACAGGAAGTGGTTCCTGTGGCCCACCCTCACATGAGTCCAACAAAATGACACTTGCAAAGAGAACCCATGAGCATGAGTGATGGGGAAACTACACCCTGTTTTGGTAAACAGGTGTTCTTTTTGAGTTTTGAGCGAGTAGAAGGGACAGGGTCAACATAGAGGAACATTCAAGATAAACTGTACTTCCGTATAACATCAGTAAATCGTATAGAATTTCCTCAGGGCTATTCTAAGAATATGAATGTTTACAATGAAGATTAGGTTTCCTTTTAAGAGTTCCTGCCACCAGGAAAGCTGACTGAGACTGACAAAGCTCAAAATGCAATAGCTGCTGGGTTAAGAGAAGCCAAATAATTCCTCAAAATGAACTACCGTAATAGGCCACAAACCATAGTATGCATCGCTGCTTGCCTAATTTTTTCCGGGTTACACCCTTTTTTTACCTACTCATTACTCAGGAGAGATGAATGCACTAGATTTTCTTATCAAAATGTTTTACGTTGATGGACCTTTTAACACTACGCATATTTTCTGCATTATATGATCACGATAAATCACAGACCATACTGTGAATTTCAAGAGCCATATGTTGCAGAAGGCCTGTAGAGTAATAGATCCTATCACATGCTCTCTTATGGTGAATAGTGGGGTTGGAACAGCACCAAATGTCCTCCGAAAAGGTTTCTTCCAAGCTCTTCCACATGGCATGATATCACAGTCGTAGCCCGTAATTTTGCTGAATGTATAACGCTGAAATGTTGACTCCTCTGGCAGAAGACTGTTGAGAATCAGTCCATCCAACTATAGTGTGCCTTGAATGCTCTCTGAGGAAAGCAAAAAAGGGATGGGTGGAATATAGAATTGATCTCAGCCACTGGTAATTACTCGGGCTGCATTGCTGTCCATAATTTGTTTTGCCCATCATGCCACCTTAGATAGGAACCAGCCATATGCAAATCCACTTTGGTCCTGCTCAAATAGAAGAGTCTAGCCCAAGTAGCCAAGACAGCTCTGTCCTGGCAGATAAGGATGAACTGTTCCCACTTTGGTCCTGCTCAAATAGAACAGTTCAGCCCAAATAGCCAAGACAGCTCGGTCCTGGCAGTTAAGGATGAACTGTTCCCACTTTGGTCCTGCTCAAATAGAACAGTCTAGCCCAAGTAGCCAAGACCGCTCTGTCCTGGCAGATAAGGATAAACTGTTTCCACTTTGGTCCTGCTCAAATAGAACAGTCCAGGCCAAATGGCCAAGACAGCTCTGTCCTGGCAGTTAAGGATGAACTCTTCCCATGGAGAGGTGGATCAGTAGTGTTTGCATAAGGAGGGTCTGTGCCTCGAGTGGCAGGGTGAGAGAAAGACAATGGACTGGAATGCCGCCCTGCATCGCCTGTGGCTGAGATTAATTCAAGTATTCCATCCATCACCTTGTTATTTATTACTGTTGCATGATCTCTGGGCATCATTCATGTGACTTAACACTGACATTCCTATAGTAGTTTGTCAATAGAAACTTGTCAGTGTTGTGTCTCCAATGGTTGGCTGGTGTACAAAAAATACCTTAAGTATATTCTGCAGCAAACTTTTGGAACAGTCTCTCCATGATTGTGCAATGGCAGCCATAATCCCAAGGTCTACCAGTTTCTCATTCTTGAGCCTATCCTGAGCATGTATGTCATATATTTGTCCTATCTAATGCAAATTGCAGCTGAGAAATCTTTTTTCCCTTTTCATGGCAGTCAGATAATCCCCATATCTCAAATATCTATTACCACTCACATTGTGCCATCCAAGCCCAAAGCACTACATTTAGTCCTCAATTACAAGTTTGGTGGTAAATACCATAGGGTTTGGTAAATAAAACGTGTTAAATAGTACTGATTATGAGTTTTTACCATGTAGCACGGAATCGTAATTTTTCGCATGTGGTAAATATCCAATGCATTAAATAGAGCATGCATTAAATAGCGCACGTGGACTACAGATATGCGGTATCTAGCACATTTGCTAACTAACACATGCGATTTTTTAACGTGTGATCAGACAATTTGTTAAAGTCATGCACTATTCACCCCTGCCTGCAGAATTTACCACTGTGCCTAACTCATAATCAGGGTTATTGTTTTTCATGCCATTGCTACTATGACTGCCCCTTCACGCCTCTGGAATGGCGTCTCAATATACGTCCTTCACTACCTCTGTTTGAGTGTGTTTTGCCTTCACTGAATTATTTATGAGAATACATCCCTCTCGTTACTGCTTCCTCACCACCATCTCAGAAGCCCTCCAGGCCAGGAATAGAGGCCCAGATTCACAAACACTTTTTTAACACAACCCAGAAGCAAAGTGATGTGGTGAGATTTACAATCCAACGTAAATCATGATTTGCGTTGGATTGTAACCCAAAGTAACGCAAAGCTGCGCAATGCACTGCCTCGCGAAACTTTGCATCAAGAAAGCATTCCATAAGTGGTGCATCGATGAAACTACCATTGGATTTTGATGCAAATCCCTTTCTACAGAGAAACGTAGACAGGGACGTGCGCCAAACTCCTGCGCCTCCTCGAAACAGGAGCAACAGTTAGAAATATTATAATTTCTCCTTGTTTTTCCCACATTGCATATGTATTGCTTGCATTGTACAGCACACATACAAAGCGGGAAATGCCTTAAACCTAGTTTTTGAACTTGAAGGGATCCCGTCCAGCACAAAACCTATGCTTCACACAATGCACAAACCCTTGCACCATGGTGCAAGGGTGCCTGCCTTGGCGCATGGCAGCCAAAAGGGAGCCAGCGCAGGCAGAGAGCACAACAGCACCACACCTTACTATATATGGCGCTGGTCTGCTCTCTCTCTTGTTCACGCAACGCAGCACAGCAACTTTACTTGCCGCCCTATGTTGCGTGACCTCTATGTAGATCTAGGCCATAATAGCGGCCCTTGCATTTGTTGTGGTGCAAGAAGAGTTCTACATACAACATTCTGGTGGCTAAGAATCTGTCAATAGCAGTGGCGGCTCCTCCACTATGGTGGAGGAGCATCGCCCCACTGCTTTTGAGCAGTGCAAAGCACGAAACATAAAATGATAATAACTTTGCGTTATTATCATTTTATGCTTCGTGCTGCTTTCCGGGCGGGAGGGGCTGCTCAGCTCTCGGAGCAGGGCAGATGAGGAGTGGTTTGCCCACTCCTAAGTGCGCACTGACTGTTTGGTCGGCCGCCTCGGGCAGCCCAAACCAGTCATGCGCACTTTCCCTGTTCTCCATGCAGGCTGCATTACAGCCTCCATGGAGAACATGCCCACCCGTCCAGCCCTTGGCTGAGCGGCGCTCAGAACAATCACAACGCTGCATTGCAGCGTTGTGATTGGTCAGGGGGCCCTGGCTGTGCTTCCTGTTCCAAGACAAGGAGAGCAGGAGCAGAGACACGGGACTGGCGACACAGTACTTTTTTTTTACATTACGCACTCAACCCACCCCCGCGCGACCCCCCCATGACACCCAAGCACCTTCACCCCCCGCGAGCCATGCCAGCCGCCACTAGTCAATAGCGCCAAGAGAACCTTTCTAGCTGATGAACGTTAACAGTCTTTTGTCGGTGTGGGCCTGCCCAAATGTAATGTTGCCGATTTTCAAAAAAAATTCAGGAGGTGGAGCATTTTGCGTTCTTGCTTGCGTCTCTAGCCAGCCGTGTGTGTCCCTGGGTCCGGGCAGACTGACTGTGCTTGTAAATATTTGAAAAGCCACTGCAAGCAAGAACTCTTTCTCTCTCAGACTGCAGCCAAAATTGCTATCGATCGTCCGTGCTGGCCAAGACAGAGCAAGGGCCCTGTTAAACGCGCTGCACAAACCCGTGCTTCACAAGTCAATAGCCAAGGAAGCTTGATTGAGCATTTCATCCCTCTAAGACGACTGTGAGTGTTGAGCCCCTTGGAGAGATGCCTGGCTGTGGGAAAGTCATGTTCAAGCGCCACTGTCTTTAGACTCTCTCACTCTGTAATACCAGTACAAACATAATACCATTCTAAAATGCAAAATCTTCAATAAACTGTAGAAAAAAGCGGTCTTTTTTTTCTTATTACAATATAGTTGTAACCTCACTTCTCCCCTGTAATGTGAAAATTACATATCTGTGCTACTGTTAGGAGATATCTTTGGCAGTAAGTTAATGTACTGCACTCTTTGAGTACTTTTCAAGAAAATTTTACCACACATTTTGAACTGCAGTTGCATATGAACGTGACATTTAGCTGCTGAAATTATTATTGTAACCAAATACTAGCTGCACGAGGGACTTTTCACTGTAAGAACATCATACTCTCTACAGGACATAGTAAGGTTATTACAAGTCATTTTGGAGTTATGCGACCTGATTGCTCTATGTAGTCTCCAACCTTCGTCTATAAAATACTAAAAAAAAAGATCACTAACAAAGCTATACGTCAGGGATGGTCAACAAACCCAAATAATGCCCATAATATGGCGTCATGCCCTGGCTGCTGTATGCCCGAGATGATCAACATACAAAATGGGTGGCCTTCGGATGGCAGACATGGCTAGTATATACCAGGGATAAGCACAATATATGCTAGCAATAGACATCAGCATCAGGGTAAGATATGGCAGCTCTGCCCACAGTATTCCACAGATCCCATGCCAACCACATTTCATCAATGTTTCCTTAGATCACGGATGGCAACTGAATACTGGATATGGCCATCAAGCGCCTGGGGTGGCCACCAATTTGTACCAGAAATGGTCATCTTTTTTTGCAACGATAATGGACGCATCATATGCCATGGATGGCCACAATAAAGTAGTGAGGCCATCAGATCCCATGGTTGCCGCCCTCCACCATATTCCAGTGATGGTTACCAGATGCGAGATATGCCCATTACATACAAGGGAACTTGTCCCCAGCTCATTCTTGGGATTGCCACGATATGCAGTGAATGGCACCAGTTGTCAGAAACCCTCATATGACCATACAGTCCCTCACATAATGCAATCCCAAACTGGGGTGTATGGACACAGGTCCAGATCAAGATAAGCCCATGGAAACCAAGGCTCCAACACAGATATGTATGCACACACTGTCATACAGACACACACAGACGCGCACAAGCTGTGCTCCCTCGTCTATCGCAATCAAGCCCTCTTCTTCCTTCTTTATTTCTTCTGTCTGCCTACTTTGGTTCTTCCGGGTCTCACAGGCTGTCTCAGTGCGACCCTGTAGTACTGCGTATGAGTGAACAGTGTGAGAGCCCAAGTAGGACCATAGGGACAAGGAACATGCGTACTGAGGCAGCCCACAATGAGGCCTCAAAATGCCTACCCAACATCCTGCCCACAGCATGGTCCTTGGCTAATTATCAACCAGTGGCAGTGGTTAAAGGAAGAGAACAATCTTCAAAGGGGCAGGAAATGACCGGACAATCATGGGCATTGGTCCAAGACAGGATTCCCATCTTATCCAGAAGAGAGCAATGAGCAGAAGAGAGGACTCTGGGATGACAGTTCGGTTTAAAGAGAGCTTGCTACCCACTCAGTCTAGTGTTGGTCATGGTGGATGGTTGACATTTCCATTGACAGCCCATCTTTACTCTCACACTGGCAGAAGTGGTAGACCCTTAGAGGGGAGTAAAGCCACAGGTGCAGAGGTTCATGGAGGGAGACAGATATATCCTGAAAGCTCTTTCATTCTGTTCCACAGAAAGAATCATCACTGAAAGATATCCCCTGTGTTTATTAGATATAAAGTGTTATCTAACTTGGTGTAAGATTCTCGTTTTGGGGCTCCCCAACTTCGGTCCTGAGTTAGTTAAATAAATGAGAAGGAGTCTATTGATTCTGGGCTTTCTTATTTTTGAATAGCCACACAGTCCCAGAAAAGAAAGCCAGCTCTTAGTCTCACCATGGGAATCCACTGACAAAACTGACTAGACTGCTCAAGAGCCAGAGCAGCCATGGCAGAACAATTAAGGCTTCAATGTATAGGGTGATGCTGGAATTGCTCTAATGGAAGTCCAGTGCTTGTTTGACAACGTTTTGACTAAGACTTTGACCATGCTTAAAAAGGTGACCTTTAAGGTGGCCAGGATTATGACGTGGACAGACAAGAGATGGGAGTCTTCTACGTCGTCATCATTTACTATGAATTCTACTTGCTTGATGATTAGCTGAGCGCCTAATAGCAAGTAACTTCACAAGAAGAACGCCTGGGTTATTATAGCCCTCCTAAGCGAGAACCTGGGATTTCCTTCAGTGGGCCCAGCATTAGGCATAACTAGTGATTTAGTCCCTCATGTTCCCCATTACTTCCCTGCTTTTAGGGACCTAATCTTGAATGAATGGAAGAACTTAGATAGAATATACTCTGGAGAATGCTTAGAATATGGTGCCACGGTATTTGGACAAAATATTGAGTTTAAAATATCGAGTTACAGAAATATCGGAAAAGAAATATTGTGATACAAAAATATTGTGATGCAGAAATATCGCTGTGAAGAATATTGATTTGTAAGGTAAATAATATCCTTGTCAAGAATATCGTTGTTGGTAATATCGTTTTCAATAATATAGCTGTACAAAATATCATTTTTGAATTAGCTTTATGTCTTTTAGTTCATGTATTAATTGTATGCATTATTATTGCTTGTATAATTGTTAAAATATTTTAAAATACAGTGCGTAATTGTAAGTGATTCTAATTTTTTATTTAAATGCTAATGGTAATTTATAGTATTGTAGCGGGTTGCTAGGTTTGTAGGTGAATAGGGTGGGAAGTTAAATTAATTGATTATTAATTATTTAATTGATTATTAATTAAGTCAATTGTGCAATAATTATATTCTTTAAGTTATATATTAGGTGCAGGCTGCTGCGTTCATAGGTATAGGGTGAGAAGGTAATTAAGTAATAATTTATTAATAATTATTTAATTGACTATTAATTATGTAAATGGTGCAATAATTATATTTTTTAGTTACTTTGTAGGTGCAGGGGTTGCTTGAATATGAATATACCTTGAAAAAATGAAAGACAAGAGGCGTTTGGCAAAACAGGAACAGTTGGTTTAATTAAATGCAGTGACCGGGAGATCAGGCAACAGAGGGGTCGATTCCGATCTCGGTCGGAGGCGCACCCAATACCATTCGGTCGGGAAAAAAGCCATGCGAAAGCCAGTTTCCCGACCGATCCGTACAGCACACCGAACGAGCAAGTACGATGCGCACAACAGCAAAAATCCCGGCCGAGCCGTACTCACCCAAACCAGGTCCTGTTCTCCGACCGAGGCGAATCCGGAAACGCCGAATCGAGTCGCACGGAAGGGAAAATGCAGCCCCGTCCGGCCGGACAAGTACGATGCGCTTTCCGTACGCGCCGAACCCGTCGCTACGCACGGCACGTCAAAGCATCCGGGAGAGGCGCACATAAGCTCCGAATCGCGCCACAACACGATCCACGGCTACGAGACGAACACAGCACAGACGAGGACGACGCGAAGCGACGAGGACGAAGCGAAGCGACGAGGACGAAGCCAAGCGACGAGGACGACGCGAAGCAACGAGAAGGACGAACGACACGAACCAACCATGAATCCCTTCGTCCCGATCATACCAATATTCTACATCTACTACCGGAACAGGCACGGACGCGTACGGCGCAGAAGGTAAGTCAGACACCAACCACAAAACACATACAACACGTACACGACACATCACACACATACACTGGGAATCTGAATATACTTGCAACAGCAGCACCATAGGGGCGGGATGCCCATCACCAATGCCACATATGCACACAGGGGCCTGAATGCGCGCCACCACCCCAACCCAGGGGGGCTGGATGCCAACCACCACAACCACCCTTAGCCAGGGGGTGCCAGATGCCCACCACCACTACCACCCTTACCCAGGGGGCTGGATGCCTACCACTACTACCACCCTTAGCCAGGGTGGCAGGATGCCTACCACTACTACCACCCTTAGCCAGGGGGCAGGATGCCTACCACTACTACCACCCTTAGCCAGGGTGGCAGGATGCCTACCACTACTACCACCCTCACCCAGGGGGGGCTGGATGCCTACCACTACTACCACCCTCACCCAGGGTGGGCTGGATGCCTACCACCACCCTTAGCCAGGGGGGCTGGATGCCTACCACTACTACCACCCTCACCCAGGGGGCAGGATGCCTACCACTACTACCACCCTCACCCAGGGGGGCAGGATGCCTACCACTACTACCACCCTCACCCAGGGGGGCAGGATGCCTACCACTACTACCACCCTTAGCCAGGGGGCTGGATGCCTACCACTACTACCACCCTCAACCAGGGGGCTGGATGCCTACCACTACTACCACCCTTAGCCAGGGGGCTGGATGCCTACCACTACTACCACCCTCACCCAGGGCGGGCTGGATGCCTACCACCACCCTTAGCCAGGGGGGCTGGATGCCTACCACTACTACCACCCTCACCCAGGGGGGCAGGATGCCTACCACTACTACCACCCTCACCCAGGGGGGCAGGATGCCTACCACTACTACCACCCTCACCCAGGGGGGCAGGATGCCTACCACTACTACCACCCTTAGCCAGGGGGGCTGGATGCCTACCACTACTACCACCCTCAACCAGGGGGGCTGGATGCCTACCACTACTACCACCCTTAGCCAGGGGGCTGGATGCCTACCACTACTACCACCCTTACCCAGGGGGGCTGGATGCCCACCACTACTACCACCCTTAGCCAGGGGGCTGGATGCCTACCACTACTACCACCCTCACCCAGGGGGCAGGATGCCCACCACTACTACCACCCTTAGCCAGGGGGCTGGATGCCTACCACTACTACCACCCTTAGCCAGGGTGGCAGGATGCCTACCACTACTACCACCCTCACCCAGGGGGGCTGGATGCCTACCACTACTACCACCCTCACCCAGGGCGGGCTGGATGCCTACCACCACCCTTAGCCAGGGGGCTGGATGCCTACCACTACTACCACCCTCACCCAGGGGGGCAGGATGCCTACCACTACTACCACCCTCACCCAGGGGGGCAGGATGCCTACCACTACTACCACCCTCACCCAGGGGGGCAGGATGCCTACCACTACTACCACCCTTAGCCAGGGGGGCTGGATGCCTACCACTACTACCACCCTCACCCAGGGGGGCTGGATGCCTACCACTACTACCACCCTCACCCAGGGCGGGCTGGATGCCTACCACCACCCTTAGCCAGGGGGCTGGATGCCTACCACTACTACCACCCTCACCCAGGGGGCAGGATGCCTACCACTACTACCACCCTCACCCAGGGGGGCAGGATGCCTACCACTACTACCACCCTCACCCAGGGGGGCAGGATGCCTACCACTACTACCACCCTTAGCCAGGGGGGCTGGATGCCTACCACTACTACCACCCTCAACCAGGGGGGCTGGATGCCTACCACTACTACCACCCTTAGCCAGGGGGCTGGATGCCTACCACTACTACCACCCTCACCCAGGGCGGGCTGGATGCCTACCACCACCCTTAGCCAGGGGGGCTGGATGCCTACCACTACTACCACCCTCACCCAGGGGGCAGGATGCCTACCACTACTACCACCCTCACCCAGGGGGGCAGGATGCCTACCACTACTACCACCCTCACCCAGGGGGGCAGGATGCCTACCACTACTACCACCCTTAGCCAGGGGGCTGGATGCCTACCACTACTACCACCCTCAACCAGGGGGGCTGGATGCCTACCACTACTACCACCCTTAGCCAGGGGGCTGGATGCCTACCACTACTACCACCCTTACCCAGGGGGGCTGGATGCCCACCACTACTACCACCCTTAGCCAGGGGGCTGGATGCCTACCACTACTACCACCCTCACCCAGGGGGCAGGATGCCCACCACTACTACCACCCTTAGCCAGGGGGCTGGATGCCTACCACTACTACCACCCTTAGCCAGGGTGGCAGGATGCCTACCACTACTACCACCCTCACCCAGGGGGGCTGGATGCCTACCACTACTACCACCCTCACCCAGGGCGGGCTGGATGCCTACCACCACCCTTAGCCAGGGGGGCTGGATGCCTACCACTACTACCACCCTCACCCAGGGGGCAGGATGCCTACCACTACTACCACCCTCACCCAGGGGGGCAGGATGCCTACCACTACTACCACCCTCACCCAGGGGGGCAGGATGCCTACCACTACTACCACCCTTAGCCAGGGGGGCTGGATGCCTACCACTACTACCACCCTCAACCAGGGGGCTGGATGCCTACCACTACTACCACCCTTAGCCAGGGGGCTGGATGCCTACCACTACTACCACCCTCACCCAGGGCGGGCTGGATGCCTACCACCACCCTTAGCCAGGGGGGCTGGATGCCTACCACTACTACCACCCTCACCCAGGGGGCTGGATGCCTACCACTACTACCACCCTCACCCAGGGCGGGCTGGATGCCTACCACCACCCTTAGCCAGGGGGGCTGGATGCCTACCACTACTACCACCCTCACCCAGGGGGCAGGATGCCTACCACTACTACCACCCTCACCCAGGGGGGCAGGATGCCTACCACTACTACCACCCTCACCCAGGGGGCAGGATGCCTACCACTACTACCACCCTTAGCCAGGGGGGCTGGATGCCTACCACTACTACCACCCTCACCCAGGGGGGCTGGATGCCTACCACTACTACCACCCTCACCCAGGGCGGGCTGGATGCCTACCACCACCCTTAGCCAGGGGGCTGGATGCCTACCACTACTACCACCCTCACCCAGGGGGGCAGGATGCCTACCACTACTACCACCCTCACCCAGGGGGGCAGGATGCCTACCACTACTACCACCCTTAGCCAGGGGGGCTGGATGCCTACCACTACTACCACCCTCAACCAGGGGGGCTGGATGCCTACCACTACTACCACCCTTAGCCAGGGGGCTGGATGCCTACCACTACTACCACCCTCACCCAGGGCGGGCTGGATGCCTACCACCACCCTTAGCCAGGGGGCTGGATGCCTACCACTACTACCACCCTCACCCAGGGGGCAGGATGCCTACCACTACTACCACCCTCACCCAGGGGGGCAGGATGCCTACCACTACTACCACCCTCACCCAGGGGGGCAGGATGCCTACCACTACTACCACCCTTAGCCAGGGGGGCTGGATGCCTACCACTACTACCACCCTCAACCAGGGGGGCTGGATGCCTACCACTACTACCACCCTTAGCCAGGGGGCTGGATGCCTACCACTACTACCACCCTTACCCAGGGGGCTGGATGCCCACCACTACTACCACCCTTAGCCAGGGGGCTGGATGCCTACCACTACTACCACCCTCACCCAGGGGGCAGGATGCCCACCACTACTACCACCCTTAGCCAGGGGGCTGGATGCCTACCACTACTACCACCCTTAGCCAGGGTGGCAGGATGCCTACCACTACTACCACCCTCACCCAGGGGGGCTGGATGCCTACCACTACTACCACCCTCACCCAGGGCGGGCTGGATGCCTACCACCACCCTTAGCCAGGGGGCTGGATGCCTACCACTACTACCACCCTCACCCAGGGGGCAGGATGCCTACCACTACTACCACCCTCACCCAGGGGGGCAGGATGCCTACCACTACTACCACCCTCACCCAGGGGGCAGGATGCCTACCACTACTACCACCCTTAGCCAGGGGGGCTGGATGCCTACCACTACTACCACCCTCAACCAGGGGGGCTGGATGCCTACCACTACTACCACCCTTAGCCAGGGGGCTGGATGCCTACCACTACTACCACCCTCACCCAGGGCGGGCTGGATGCCTACCACCACCCTTAGCCAGGGGGGCTGGATGCCTACCACTACTACCACCCTCACCCAGGGGGCTGGATGCCTACCACTACTACCACCCTCACCCAGGGCGGGCTGGATGCCTACCACCACCCTTAGCCAGGGGGGCTGGATGCCTACCACTACTACCACCCTCACCCAGGGGGCAGGATGCCTACCACTACTACCACCCTCACCCAGGGGGCAGGATGCCTACCACTACTACCACCCTCACCCAGGGGGGCAGGATGCCTACCACTACTACCACCCTTAGCCAGGGGGGCTGGATGCCTACCACTACTACCACCCTCAACCAGGGGGGGCTGGATGCCTACCACTACTACCACCCTTAGCCAGGGGGGCTGGATGCCTACCACTACTACCACCCTTACCCAGGGGGGGCTGGATGCCCACCACTACTACCACCCTTAGCCAGGGGGGCTGGATGCCTACCACTACTACCACCCTCACCCAGGGGGGCAGGATGCCCACCACTACTACCACCCTTAGCCAGGGGGGCTGGATGCCTACCACTACTACCACCCTTAGCCAGGGTGGCAGGATGCCTACCACTACTACCACCCTCACCCAGGGGGGGCTGGATGCCTACCACTACTACCACCCTCACCCAGGGCGGGCTGGATGCCTACCACCACCCTTAGCCAGGGGGGCTGGATGCCTACCACTACTACCACCCTCACCCAGGGGGCAGGATGCCTACCACTACTACCACCCTCACCCAGGGGGGCAGGATGCCTACCACTACTACCACCCTCACCCAGGGGGGCAGGATGCCTACCACTACTACCACCCTTAGCCAGGGGGGCTGGATGCCTACCACTACTACCACCCTCAACCAGGGGGGCTGGATGCCTACCACTACTACCACCCTTAGCCAGGGGGGCTGGATGCCTACCACTACTACCACCCTCACCCAGGGCGGGCTGGATGCCTACCACCACCCTTAGCCAGGGGGTCTGGATGCCTACCACTACTACCACCCTCACCCAGGGGGCAGGATGCCTACCACTACTACCACCCTCACCCAGGGGGGCAGGATGCCTACCACTACTACCACCCTCACCCAGGGGGGCAGGATGCCTACCACTACTACCACCCTTAGCCAGGGGGCTGGATGCCTACCACTACTACCACCCTCAACCAGGGGGGCTGGATGCCTACCACTACTACCACCCTTAGCCAGGGGGCTGGATGCCTACCACTACTACCACCCTTACCCAGGGGGGCTGGATGCCCACCACTACTACCACCCTTAGCCAGGGGGCTGGATGCCTACCACTACTACCACCCTCACCCAGGGGGCAGGATGCCCACCACTACTACCACCCTTAGCCAGGGGGCTGGATGCCTACCACTACTACCACCCTCACCCAGGGGGGCAGGATGCCTACCACTACTACCACCCTTAGCCAGGGGGGCTGGATGCCTACCACTACTACCACCCTCAACCAGGGGGGCTGGATGCCTACCACTACTACCACCCTTAGCCAGGGGGCTGGATGCCTACCACTACTACCACCCTCACCCAGGGCGGGCTGGATGCCTACCACCACCCTTAGCCAGGGGGCTGGATGCCTACCACTACTACCACCCTCACCCAGGGGGGCAGGATGCCTACCACTACTACCACCCTCACCCAGGGGGGCAGGATGCCCACCACTACTACCACCCTTAGCCAGGGGGCAGGAAGCCTACCACTACTACCACCCTTAGCCAGGGGGCAGGATGCCTACCACTACTACCACCCCCACTCATAGGATGGACAATGCATGACACAACAAGCACACCACAACCTAGGGAATGCAAGATTAAGACATCCCCCCACCACCATGACAAGCGTGTGAGCAGGCTGTGTCAAATGCCTACAACACCGAACATGACATTGAACATACAATGTGACCCCCTAGCACATGTGCCACACATATATGTGTGTGGCACCCACAATGCAAGCAGCCCATGACCATTGTGGCAATGGGGCCTAAACCCCCATCATCACAGTGACCAAAAGGCAAGTGTGGGGTCCATAGCTGAAGCACATTTTGACCATTGTGGCAATGGGGTCTAAACCCCCATCATCACAGTGACCAAAAGGCAAGTGTGGGGTCCATAGCTGAAGCACATTTTGACCATTGTGGCAATGGGGTCTAAACCCCCATCATCACAGTGACCAAAAGGCAAGTGTGGGGTCCATAGCTGAAGCACATTTTGACCATTGTGGCAATGGGGTCTAAACCCCCATCATCACAGTGACCAAAAGGTAAGTGTGGGGTCCATAGCTGAAGCACATTTTGACCATTGTGGCAATGGGGTCTACACCCTCATCATCACAGTGACCAAAAGGTAATTGTTGACAAAGAAAGAGCTGCAACTGCCAAACTGCATGGATCATTCCTGGTCACAGAACCAAAAACTCATCTGTGGCAAAGTAGTGTATGTGTCCCATTGCAACATAAATTGGGGGAGCCAAATACTGCAGTGCAAATGAAACATTCCTTTGGCCATGTGCAGACAAACAACACCCATGGGGGCTGAGACCGTCAACAGTCATCAATGACACAATGACAGAAGTGACCATCAGAATGCAGACCCACATATTTGCACCAATGGGCACACAAATGCAGATACCCTGTGGAGACAGCAGATGTGAGGTGAACAGATACCATACCATGGCAGCAATGGGACACACAAACCATGATCACTGTGCTGACCGATGACCTAGGAGTCCCAGGGACAGCAGGGGAAACACACCAAACAACATACAGCCAATGGCACACCCAAGATATGCCAATGCAGTGGTGCAGATGCACAAACACAAACAGGCAGACCAACACTGTCATCATACACAGCAGGTGAGGGGTGGGGGTGCCAGTGTCCCCAGGCAACAACACAACACATGAGGAGAGCTGAATACCAATCATACAGATGTGCATACACTGCCACACTAAGGTAACTCATGGATCCAAATCCCCTATGTGGGCAAGCAGGCATTGACAGGTGAGAGGGAGCACAAAACACACATGTCACACAGGCACGTAGGAACAACAACTGACACAGCAAGTCACAGACACACCACAGCACCACCCCCAGGGCCCCCACAATGTGGTGACCCTGGGCTGAAGAAAAATACCACTGTGATGACAAAGCTAAATGTCGTTCACACTGTGAACCACAGTCAGGTGTCCTGAGCAACTAACTACCATCACACCTACACAAGCACAAATCAATCAGCATGGCCAGTAAGCCAAGGCCAACATGGAGGCAGGGGACTAGCCGGGCAACAACTCTCATCTGCACACACTCAAGACCACACCCCTCGACCTCCAACAATGTGCAGCAGTGAAGTACACATGCACTGGTGACATTGCACATGCACCCATTACTATTCCAGGGTGGTGGGTGGGAACCAAGGTGTAGAAACACATCACACATGGACACTCAACAAGACTCCTGAATGTCTGACACACTGCACACTACGCTGTACATGGACATGACGGCAATACCACACCGACCAATGGGATCCCAGCCACAGTCACACACCAATGAAGAAGCCAAGGTCACCCACAAAGAACACACATAGACAACAACCAACATTGCAGCCCGGACTCTAAGGAGTGCCAGCAGTCACACACACAACGTGTCACAATCACTGAAAGATAACACAAACTGGAAATCACATGACAGGGGCAAACAACAAGTGCCAAAGGGAAACCTGACTGTGACCCATCTGCGTCAGCACACAAACTCTGCCCTGACAGCAAACACACCTATGGGTGACACCCTGATGACCAGTAATGTGCCATGCACCCACATCACAGAGAACACAGGGAGAAGACTTTGGGGGAACATAGCTCAAGTCAGCAAGCATCACAAACAGGTACAACACTAGGGATCACAGCATGCGCAGATGAATGGAAGTGAACACACAGACATGCACATACAACACACACCTTGGGCGCAGGCAATGTCACACGTGTACACACTGCCATGAGGGGACTCCACTCCTGTGTGAGGAAAGCTGTGCCATATGTTGCCTCAGTAGGGCCCCATCATGTCAGCTGAGCACTTGGTCACACAATCAACAATTAGCACCAAATGAGGGCTCCCATCACATCAGCCTGGTCATGGATGTGCCAACGGAATCATCAGCACAGATCCAACACACTTGTATAGCAATGTTGCACTGACTACACGGATGAGTCCCTCCCCATTGATGCCCAAACCTGCATGTCCACTGGAGATGGCAACACGGTCAGGGAAGTAGACAAATGCAACGATGGCAGGCACAACAGATGTGCAGGGGTGGAAGCCACAGATATGAAATTGCCAATGTAAGTAGGAAACCCATTGCCAAATACTGAACACATGACACCCTCAGATGCTGCTATTGATGACATGGATACACCACATGATAGGACACATTCCCCCTGGACCACATGGGTTCCTGCACAGTAACACTTCATAATCATGAGACCAGATATCACCATCACTGCAGCAAGGGCATGGTTAGCTGCACCAACAACATGTACATCTGAAGCATGAGCACTAGAGAAAAGAAAGTTGCTTTATTCAGCATATGTGTTGAGGCCAAACGAAGTCCTGAAAAAAGAGCAAAGGCCAATGGCCAGTCCATTGTCAAAGTTCAAACAGGGTGACACTGGCAGATGTCACCCTACGCATGCCTGCACAATACCAGGGACAATCCACTAGGAGGGGCAACCGGGGGGCAGGCCAGGCACCGCAGGGACAGGATCAGGGCTCACCAGGGGGAGTCAGGGAAGGGGTGGTGGGTGCTGGAGAGCCACTGACAACTGCAGTGGAGGTGTCTGACATGGTGTGTGCCGGCACAACTGGGGGCATGACACAGATGTCGTGGGTGCCGGCACAACTGCAGTGGACCCTGCAGATGGGGTGGACAGGTCCGCCACTGCAGTGCCCAAGTCAGACAGGGCGGTAGTGGACTCCACTGCAGTGCCTACCTCCAGGGGAGGAGAATGGGGAACAGGCAAGGTGGGTTGGACAGAGGGGGGGACACCCTCACCACATCAGTGGCACAGACAAGCGCAGCGGGGGGTGTGGTGCTGGGAGAGCAAGTGGCAGGGGAGAAGGCCGGAGCATCTTGGGGATGGTATATCTGTGGGTGGGGGAACCTGGGGCAGGGTGTGGTGGGGGCACCTGTGCAGTGGGGGCCTGAGGGATGGAGGACGGAGACCTTGTGCCTGAGCTGCAGGGCGGTGGCGGGGTCTTGCTCTTAGCACTCCGGGGGACTTGCGGGTGGGGGCCTCAGTCCGTCTGCGCCTGGGGGAGGGTGTCCGGGGGCGAGGGGCACTCTGCTCCGTGTGGGTGGGCTTCCTCTTCCCCCGGGATGCTGGAGCAGCTTCATCGGTGGGGAAGAGGCCGAGGTCACAGAGGAAGAGCTGCTGTGACTTTGGGGTTGCAGGTGAGGCAAGGGAGGGTGCTTTGGAGGGAGAGGGAACTGAGGACTGCGCAGTGCATGTGGATGCGTGTGTGTGTTCCAGGGCCCCATCCCCTGTGAGTCTGGCTTCAGTCCCCTGAATGTGCGTGCGTGTGCGTTTTGTCATTGGCGTGTGTGTCAGTGTGCTGGATGTGTGTGTGCTGGTGTGTGCCAGTGTGTGTGTGCCTGGGATGGGTAAGGTGCTGGGGAGTGTGGATGGAGCAGAGGCAGGAGGGGTGAGGGACCGTTTGAGGAGGGACACTGCTGCCGTCAGGGAGGAGTCCATGGACCTATTGCCCCTCTGTAGGTCAGACATGCCCGATGAGATGCCCTCCATGAACGACACCAGCTGAGTCAACAGCGCGGTGTGCGCATGGAGGACACTCAGCATGGCTGTCTGCCCTACATGGAGCTGGCGAAGGAGGTACACAGACTCCTCACTCAGGGCAGCAGGGGACACAGGGGCAGGGGGTGCGGTGCCTGGCCCAAAGGAGACACGCTCCCGGACATGGGAGCCTCCACGGACCTGGGGAATGGGAGCCGATGGGAGGGCGGTGGTGGTGCTGGTGGTGGCGGGGACAGCAACACTAGCTGGGGTGTGGTGGCTGCTGACACCCGCCTCCACAAGGGAGTCATCCTCCGAGTTGCTCTGGTCCTCAGCTGAGGTGGATGCTGCTGAGGACTCCTCGGTGTGGCTCCCCTCGCCCTCCGTGCCACTGGGTCCCTCCGACCACTCCTCGGCTGCTGACCCAGTCTGGCTCTCCGGCTCCTCCTGGTCCGTGGAGCTGTCCCCTTCCGTGGCCGTGGATGTATCTGCAAACAATGGGGAAACAGACAGACATCAGTCACCTGCACATAACGCACACACCACTGTGAGCACAGCACATCACAGAGCAAGCCCTGGCATCATTAGTTGTACATTGCTAAAAGTGCACTAATTGAACAGGAGAAGTCAATTGTCAGTCTGATGCCAAGCATGGCACTCACATCCCACATGGCCTTGCACCCATCTGTCTGGTGTCTGTTGGATTGCAACACCCCAGTGTTGACACATGCACCAAGTACACAGTAGTTGGACAGTGCAGAGGACACGGTGTGGACACATCACAGCTCTTGCCACTGAGTCAGTACAGGTTTACGGATGTAAGGGATGCCCAGAGTCAAATAGGAAATGCATGTGATGCATACCAGCGACAGACACCATGATGCACCCATGTCCTGATAGCCAGCGCCACTATGGTGTGCATGTAGCACATGTCACTCCCCTGCAGGATCACCAATCAGTAGACACATGCCATGGCGGAGGCATGACTGCAAAGTCATACATCACTGTCTCAGTGATGTATGACTTTGCAGCCAGACAACAACACTCTGCACTGTGTCACAATAGTAGGTCATGGGGAATGCAAGTCCTGGAGCTGCACAAGTGCACATGTACATCCCCCCCACAACACATCCTCTTAACCCTCATCTGTCCAGGTCATACCTATTGGACATATGGGAGACCTGTGACACTACCCTCTGAACCTGAGCCCCTCACACTCTGCTGTGCATGGGGAACAGCTACCTGAACTTCACATTTACATGCCCCAGTCTGCATGGGCAGCTGATCAGACACCTATGTGTCACACAAGTATCGTCTCCTATGGTCACATCTCCAGTGGCATGCTGAGCCCCTACCAAGAAACTCCACAGCAGTCCTGGCGACTAATCCACAGCACACTGACACAGAGGCAGACACCTGAGGGGCAAATCACTGTGCACAATGTGTCCTCTGATACACGGGAGTGGGAGTACAGAGTGTATTGTATGGCCTGGAGTAGGCATGACTGTCCAGCCCCACATGAATGAGGGATGAGCCCTGGACTGTAGGCAGCTGGCTAAGTATGTGTGACACACGTCATATACATACTCCTGGGGCCCAAACATTGTTCCCACCCGCAGCATGGGTGTGTGCCAGGTACCCCAGCCACATGTGGTGGATCAGCTCAGCAATTGGACCACAGATCAAAGTAACACGCTGAATACATGTCAGAATACAGGCATTGTGTAAGCAATGGACCCACCCATGATGCCCACCACAGAGTCAGGGAAACAGATGCTGTCTCCCACCTTGAGTCAAGCAAACTGCAAGGACACAGTCCTAAGTGACAGGATTCCCTGCATGTAAGGGCCACACCTGGGTATCAGATGAGGAGTGGGCAGTGCACAATAGAGGGACATGGCTCCTGGACAACATGACTGCTGTACTGTGGCAGTTCAACCTGGCCCGAGGAGGGCACATAACATGTTAGACAGAGTACACAGTGCAGTCTTTGACTCACCCCCTCCTTGCTGCTCTCTGGCCTTCAGCTGCCCATCCAGGTCTGGAAAGACCACCGCCAGGATCCTGAGCATGTGGGGGTCAGGGTCCGTGTTCCGCCCCTCCTGCGAGGAGGCGACAGCTTCAGCTGGACCCGTGCAATCCTCCGGGTCCAGCCCCGAAGGTCCTGCCACCTCTTTTGGCAGTTGCGGATCCGGCGCTTGTAGACCCCCACGGACCGGACAGCCCGGACGATGTCCTTCCAGATCTCATGCTTCCGATGGGCAGAAGCCTGTCAGGATGACAAAGTGATAAGGACATTACTACACATGCAACATATCCGTGCATGACACAGTTGCATATACATGTCGCAATCACAGGGGCACATGGTGTACCCAGGCAGTGCACGGCTGCCCATGGACAGTTTTCCAGAAGTCACTACATGGTATCATAGCATGGGGAGTAAAACCCTGTTCAGAAGCACTGTCACTGCACCATACCTGTCCAGTGCAAGTCACTACACACTATGGGGGTGACAACTACTCAGTGAGCCTGCTAGCCAGTGGTGTGCTGACTCTCAGCCTTGCTAGTCAGACAAAATGCACATTCAGAAAGGCAGTGCACAGAACACTCACCTGCTCCCCTGGTGTCCCATACAGCTTGCTGTACTGTGGAAGTAGGCTGTCCAGCAGGGCCTGGTTCTCTTCAAGGCTGAAGGCTGGGGCTCTCTCCACAGTACGTGCCATTGCAGGGTCCAGAGGGGCAGAGACAGCAGCAGTGCAGTGGCAGATGTCGTCCTGGAGCATGTAGTGCAGGCAAGTGGGCTCTCAGGGGAACATGCAGCAATATATATGTGCTGGAGAGGCAGATACTGTCCCTTGTGTCCAAAGTGATAGGTCCAAGTCGTTTGCATCTTCTGAATCTGGCCAATCCATGGAATAGCAGCACCAAAACACGCCCACAGCATCCTTCAAAATTTCAACTTCATGACATACATGATTTTGCAACATTGTTGTGGGTGACCAACTGATTTTCCAGCAACCGACTCGTTCGAATATTCGAAAACGCGTCCGTTGCCAGGCAAGCCCATTGTCAATGGGTGCGCACCGATCGGTCCATTGAGGTACAACGCGCACAGGGGTACAACGCGTACCCGCACACATTGAAAGCAATGGGCCGGCCGGAGGCACCGATCGGTCCATTGCAGTACAACGCGCACAGGGGTACAACGCGTACCCGCACACATTGAAAGCAATGGGCCGGCCGGAGGCACCGATCGGTCCATTGCAGTACAACGCGCACAGGGGTACAACGCGTACCCGCACACATTGAATGCAATGGGCCGGCCGGAGGCACCGATCGGTCCATTGCTGTTCAACGCGCACAGGGGTACAACGCGTACCCGCACACATTGAAAGCAATGGGCCGGCCGGAGGCACCGATCGGTCCATTGCAGTACAACGCGCACAGGGGTACAACGCGTACCCGCACACATTGAATGCAATGGGCCGGCCGGAGGCACCGATCGGTCCATTGCTGTTCAACGCGCACAGGGGTACAACGCGTACCCGCACACATTGAATGCAATGGGCCGGCCGGAGGCACCGATCGGTCCATTGCAGTACAACGCGCACAGGGGTACAACGCGTACCCGACACATTGAAAGCAATGGGCCGGCCGGAGGCACCGATCGGTCCATTGCAGTACAACGCGCACAGGGGTACAACGCGTACCCGCACACATTGAAAGCAATGGGCCGGCCGGAGGCACCGATCGGTCCATTGCAGTACAACGCGCACAGGGGTACAACGCGTACCCGCACACATTGAAAGCAATGGGCCGGCCGGAGGCACCGATCGGTCCATTGCAGTACAACGCGCACAGGGGTACAACGCGTACCCGCACACATTGAAAGCAATGGGCCGGCCGGAGGCACCGATCGGTCCATTGCAGTACAACGCGCACAGGGGTACAACGCGTACCCGCACACATTGAAAGCAATGGGCCGGCCGGAGGCACCGATCGGTCCATTGCAGTACAACGCGCACAGGGGTACAACGCGTACCCGCACACATTGAATGCACTGGGCCGGCCGGAGGCACCGATCGGTCCATTGCTGTTCAACGCGCACAGGGGTACAACGCGTACCCGCACACATTGAATGCAATGGGCCGGCCGGAGGCACCGATCGGTCCATTGCAGTACAACGCGCACAGGGGTACAACGCGTACCCGCACACATTGAATGCAATGGGCCGGCCGGAGGCACCGATCGGTCCATTGCTGTTCAACGCGCACAGGGGTACAACGCGTACCCGCACACATTGAATGCAATGGGCCGGCCGGAGGCACCGATCGGTCCATTGCTGTTCAACGCATCACTGTACATGTGACTGGCATATGTCAGCATGCCTGTCTCAGATGGACATATGCCAGCCACAGATAGCTCCCAGAGAGTGAGGGGCACACCTACATCACGACAGCCTGTCCACACCTTATCATGAAGGCATGTAAGGCTGCATTTCCTATTGTGTGTATGTTGGTGTACATGTTGTCCTGTGGGTGTCACCTGTGGGCAGCCACCCCCAGGCTGTGCACGTGTTCATGGGGACAGGATCCTGGGTGTTACGTGTACGTGACCACTGTGATGTGCAACTGTTCATATCTGTGCATGTGCCATGGTCACATTTCACAGTGGTGTTTGTGTATGTCATGTCACATACCCCGTGAGTCCCATGTGGGACGGTATGTTTGAGCCAGGGTGTCCCAGTGGCACAATAGTGATGGCCCTCCACAGTCTTTGTGCATGTAGTGTTTACAATGTCTCTGATTTCATGTGCACAATGGGAGACAGTCTCCACATCCACGTTGTGTGTGCATGGACTCTGATGTTGTGCGTGTGTGTCACAGACGTCCATGGCTCTCCTGCCATGGCAAGTGTGGCCACTACCTGTGGGGGTCATGTTTGTTTTGTTGTGGTGTACACATGATACTCCAGGTGATGCCAGTGTCCATGTGGCATTACAGGGTCCCTGGGAATGTGCCTGTCGTTGAGCTGTGGTGCCTGGGGCACATCTGTCCTCACATGTCACTGGGGGGTGACTGTGACACAGCATCATGATATCCAATGGGCCAACCTGGGACAAATTGATGCCACCTGTAGGACCGTGTTGACAGATGTTGGCCATGTATGTACCATACATGTCGTTCCGGTATTGCACACTTCATGTAGTTGTGCCTCATGATGATGTATGTTGGGATCTTGAGTGTGTTCAATGCCGCATATGTGGGGTGACTGACGATCTTGCTTACTTCTCCTCTGCACTGCAGGGCTCCTGCTGTCCATCGGCCATTCCCAGACCTGGCAACGATGGTGGAACGGGACAGCATCCGACGGTACCGCTTCACCAGGCAGCTGATTGAGGATTTTGCAGTGCAGTTGTCCCCACATTTGCAGCCTGGCCGGCCGTATCCTACAGCGCTGACCCCCAAGGTGAAGGTGATGGCAGCCCTACACTTCTTTGCCACCTGTACCTTCCAACATACTGTGGCGTCTGCTGGTGGGATGTCACAGACCATGTTCAGCCGTGTGCTCCGCGATTTCTTGGCGGCAATGTTGCTCTTCCTGAACCGGTACATCTATTTCCCTAGACTGCGACGACTCACTGACGTGAAGAGTGACTTTTATGCCCTGGGGAGGATGCCGCATGTCATTGGCTCCATTGATGGGACACATGTGGCTTTGGTACCACCACAGGCCCAGGAGCAGGCCTACAGGAACCGCAAGCACTACCACTCGGTCAATGCACTGGTGGTGTGTCTTGCAGACATGACCATCACACACGTGTGTGCCCGTTTCCCTGGTTCAGCACACGATGCCTTTGTGATGAGGAGTAGTCGCATCCCCAGGTTGATGGCACAGATGCAGAACCAGCGTGCCTGGCTTGTCGGTGTGTACTGACTTTGTGCCATTGTGTGTGATCTGATCTGTAGTATTCCGCCCACTTTTCCAAGTCAGCTGATGTGCACTTGTCTGTCCGTAGGTGACTCGGGATACCCCAACATGCCGTGGTTGCTGACACCCCTCAGGAACCCTGTGACACCTGCCCAGATGCGCTACAATGAGGCACATGGTCGGACCAGGAGAGTGATTGAGCGGACCTTTGGTCTCCTGAAGAGCCGCTTCCGCTGCCTGGACAAGACCGGAGGGTCCCTCCCATATGCCCCTGCGAAAGTGTGCAAGATTATCATCGTCTGCTGCATGCTCCACAACCTGGCAGTGCGGAAGGAGTTGCCTCTCATCCAGGATGACGATGACCAACATCCGCCACCTGTGGAGGATCCTGGCCTGGACCACGATGCCAGTGACGATGATGATGATGATGGTGATGGTGATGTCCGCACACAGCTCATCACCAACTTCTTTAGCTGAATGTGAGTATCCTGAGGTGTCATGTGAATGATGTGAGTTGGCATGATGTGTGGGTGGTGCTCTGGTGCTGTTGGAGTGTGTCCATGGGCTACTTGACAGGATGTGTGTTGCGATGTGTGGTGACAGGTGGGCTGTACTCCCCAACAGTGTTGACATGCTAACTTGGTTCTGGGTGGGTATCTTGTAACATGTATTGTGCATGAGTTTTGCTGTTCTGTCCTGTACTGCATTGCTTTTGACTGTGTGTCATTTCTGTCCTTCACAGGGTACTTTCAGATTCGTTTGGTCAACTGTGTCCACCGACGACGTGATTGCACATCCAGGCTGGTAGCTGTTGTGTCCCTACAGGTGATGTGCGCCACACCCATGGACTTCCTTCTGTCTACAGTT
Organism: Calotriton arnoldi; assembly: GCA_963921515.1. Classification (NCBI taxonomy): domain Eukaryota; kingdom Metazoa; phylum Chordata; class Amphibia; order Caudata; family Salamandridae; genus Calotriton; species Calotriton arnoldi. The sequence goes on along the minus strand of CAWUFW010026153.1, from coordinate 2,329 downwards.
GTTGACTGTGTGCCCGCTACCAGGTGGGGTTACCTTGCATCTGTAGTGGTTACGGCATGTTGCTACTGTGTAATAAACCTGTGCTTCACTTAGTGATGTGCGTTGTCTGTGGTCACACATTTGACTGCCATTTGCTTACTGCACCTGTGGGCTACTTGACTACAACTGGGAATGGGTGTGGTGTCTGTGCATTGCACCGTCTTCCCTGGCAACATCAGTGTAGGCAATGAGTCAGATGGCCTAGGTGTGTATGTGTTGTGTAGCCCTGGTGGTGTGTCTCCCTCATATGTGTCACGTTGCCTGTACTCACATGCCTGTGTTGTCCTTGCTGTTGCAGTTCGCATACACTGTGTAATTTTGCAGTTCATCATCCCCATAACAGCACCCACGTTGGAATCACGACAGAGGCAAGTATGGTGTATTAGTGTGTTTATTGTGATAATAGTGCATAGGATGGATTGTGCTGTACATGAATCTTGCAATCCCAAGTTCCTAGATGAATAGAAAGTCCAGGTAGACAGGATCCCCAGTATCGGGGCCACAGTTGTCTGACACATTGTTCCAACTTGTACTCCCCATGCAATGTGTGGGAGTAGTGTTGCCATCAACAGGGTGAACAGTCTGTGCACAAAGGCGAAAATCCAGAACAGGTTCAGGCTTCCTGGGAGTTGCGCTTGGCCATCAGCCTCTCACTTTCCCCTCCTCGGACGACCCCTCTTCTTGGGGGGGGCCCTCAAGTGCAGGCTGCTGCGGTGCAGGGGACTCTCCGCCAGAGTCCTCCTCCCTCCCTGTGGCAGTTGCAGTTTGTTCGGTACCAGATGTTGTTGGCACACAGGGAGGTGTGGACTGGTTGCTGTTCATCTGGCGGAGGCATTGTAAAATGTCCCTGTGCACCGCCGTCATCTCATGTAGTACATCCCACTTGGACTCCACGCGGGTCATGTGGGAGTCCACACGTGACATGTGGGAGTCCACACGTGACATGTGTGACTCCACATGGGACATGTGGGAGTCCAAGCGGGCATGATGGGCAGCCTGCTGCTGTTTGATGTCTCTGAGGAGCCCCACTACCTGGCTGAGCTCTCCGGTGCTGGACTGGTACGCATCAGCTATGCGTACCAGTTGTGGGTCTTCATGCACACCAGCAACGTCTGCAAGCAGCGACCTCTGTCTCCCACCCCTCCCACCACCCCTGCTGACATGTGCAGTGTGTGCAGTTGCACGCACAGATAACCCTGGTCCACCTTGGGGGTTGGTGGTGGTGGTGGTGTCCATGGCCCCAGGTTGGTCCAGGGTCACTGCGCTGGTGTTGTTCCTTATTCTGTCCATGTCGGCAGGGATGGTATTCGTGGTGACAGTCGTTGGAGGGGTGGGTGCAGGGGTGCAGCTGGTGGACCTGCTGGTGCTGCAGCTGGTGGTCCTGCTGGTGCAGCATGTTGACTTGCACCGGATGTGCCAGGTTGTTCTTCATCGTCCGAGGAGGACAGAGGCTGTACGACGCCAGTGAGCTCGGCATCCTCTTGAGCCTGGGACTGGGACTCCTCAGCGTCTGCTGCTGTGTCCCTATCATCACCTGTTTTTGGGAGACACAAACAATGTATGTCATGTTTCTGCAGGCATCAGTGGTTGACACACCTGACAGTTGTGACTGTGCCTCGGGGTGCGGGCCTGTACATTGTATTGTCCTAAGTCGTCACAGTCAGGGGTTGATATTGGTGTGGCACATTGTCCTGCATTATTTGGGCATTTCTATGTATTCTCTGGGGTGTGAACATGGTCTGCATTGATTGTGTTTGGTTGACAGCCAGACCTCCTTCCCACCCACCCACCCACCCAGTCAGTTATCCCACCATGGAACGTGCTTGCATTGCAGGGAGTGTAAGTTGTCTCTCAGGATGTCAGTCAGTGGTGTCCTGCTGTTTGTTGGTGCACAGTTGGCAGCAGGGCCTTGTGCTCCCCACAGCAGTAGCCAGTGTCAGCCATCTTGTGAGTCCTTCTCCACTCCCTGTGATGTGAGCATGGTTCAGGGTGGTGTTGATGGGCCAGTTGTGAGGCTGAGCAATGTCTGTGACTACCACTCCCATCATGCTATTGCCTCCACCCCCTTCCCAGCATGCCCATGCTTCCTTCCTTTTGACTCTGCTTCCTGTGGGGTGAGCTGGCTGTGCTGACAGGATGGCTGGGAGTGTTGTCCTGGCAGTTGTTTGGCTAAGAGTCCCAAGAGTGTCCCTGTGCTTCACACAACATAACCCAGGGTGGTGGTGCTTTGTGGGATCTTGTGTTAGGATGGAGGGCATTGCATTCTACCAGGTGGGTACTGTGGAGTTTG
>CAWUFW010026152.1:0-36332 GCA_963921515.1 Calotriton arnoldi | reverse complement strand
CCATTTAACCCAGGCGGAGACCGAACATTGACCGCCCATACCAATTGCTGGCGGACATGGACGATACAGAGGTAATCAGGAAGTTTCGGCTGGACAGGCCAACCCTGCATCGACTGTGTGCCATGTTAGAGCCCCATCTCCGTCCCCGCAGGGTGTATCCGACTGCTGTCACCCCCACGGCTAAGGTGATGGCCGCCATGCATTTCTTCGCCACTGGGTCATTCCAGCACACAGTGGGCAGTGGAGGAGGGATGTCCCAGCCCATGTTCAGCAAGGTGCTGAGGGATGTACTGGCAGCCATGATGCTGTACCGGAACAGGTACATCAGATTCCCCAGGGCTCGTGAATTGGCGGCAGTGAAGGGTGCATTCTATGCCCTTGGCAGAATCCCACACGTCGTGGGAGCCATTGACTGCACACATGTTGGCCTTGTTCCACCACAGGCCACTGAGCACCTGTACCGCAACAGGAAGCACACGCACTCCCTGAATGTGCAAGTGGTGTGCCTTGCGGACATGGTGATCACCCACGTGTGTGCCAAGTTTCCAGGCTCGGCACATGACGCACACATAATGCGCAACAGCATCTTGCCACGACTGATGGCCAATCTGCAACAGGATCGTGGCTGTATTGTCGGTGAGTATGTGGAGTGGTGTAGCGTGCTGGTTGTGCGATGCTGTCCCCTGTCCAGTTGGAATAGCAACGGTTCTCTGTGTCCCTCACACCCAGGTGACTCTGCGTATCCGAATGGGGCATGGCTGCTCAGTCCATTGAGGAATCCTCGCACCCCAGCAGACGATCGATACAATGAGGCACATGGGAGGACCAGACGTGTGGTCGAGCGTACCTTTGGCCTCCTCAAGTCCAGGTTCAGGTGCCTGGACCGCACCGGGAGTGCACTGGCGTACTCCCCACAGAAGGTGTGCCAGATAGTGGTGGCGTGCTGCATGCTGCACAATCTGGCCATTCGGAAGCAGATCCCCCTCATTGTGGATGACGGAGATCAACCAGGGCCCCAGCCCGCAGACCAGGACAGCTCGAGTGAGGTGGACAGCGGAGAGGAGGAAGCTGGGAATGTGCGCCAGCAGCTCATCGCCCGCTACTTCACTTGACGGTGAGTGTCCATGTACGACGGATGATGTGTCTGTATCTGTGCAGGTGTGTGTGTGCTGTGTCAGGGTGGCCGTATGTTCACTGCGTGCAGTGTGTCAACGCTCCATGGCCAGGGTAGTATGCCACTGTTGGTGACTGTGGCATTGTGCCCTATTGCTCTGTGCGATGTGTGTACATTGCTTGTAGTTGTTGACATGTACTGTGTGATGGGTGTGTGACACACTCATTGAATGTGCTCCTGTTCTGTCTCCCACCCCTAGGTCCCTACAGGCCCTCCGGATTCCATTGCCATGCCACGCATCAGGTGCCTTTCCGCCCAAGGTGGCCGTTGTATTCCGTACAAATAAAACACAGGGCACAAACAGCAGTTAGTGAAAAAGGTGCATTTATTACAAACTGTGACATGTGATTGTGTGTAAGGTGATGACAAAAGTGGTGCGTGCAGTGACAATGAGCTGTCGGTCATGGCTGCGTGATGATCAGGGTGTACCCACTGGTTCTATGTCCATAGTCCAACACACACATGCCATCCAGATGGCTGTGTGGAGTGGGATCGTAGAGCAAGTCAATGCAGTGGCTGGTCAAGGAAGGCTGGCGGAAGGCTGGCTGGCTGCCTCACTTGCGACTGGAGCGTGCGAAGTCCTCCCGGGAGATCTGTTTCCTCTTCGGACGGCCCCTTCCACGTTTGGGAGGGGGTGTGTGGTGGCGACCTGCTGGTGGTGGGTGAGGTGTGCTCACTGGCTGTGGACGCAGGGGAAGTGGACACTGCTGCCCGACCCTGCGCCCTAGCAGGTGGTGGCGGAGGTGGTGTTGCTGGCCTTGCCTGTGACCCCACCGCCACCACCAGCTGGCCCATGAGGTCCACGAGTTGGTCCATACGGGACACGAATTGGCCCATATGGGCGTCCATGGACCTCAGCACCCCCAGCACCTCCCGCGTGTCTGTAGCAGACCTGGCCCATTGTCCTTGGTACTCTTCATAGGCCCCAAGGACTCTGGCCATTTGAGGCAGGACATGGCTCCCAGGGGAGGCTGGCGTTTCCCTGTCCCTGCTCCTCCTACCAGTCCTGCTGCCACCGGCCCTGCCCACTAGCCACATTGCACACCACGGTCCTCGCTGTGGCTCCCAGGGTGGATCCAGTCGGCCGGGCCACCACCTGCGCTGGGGCTGGTGCCAGCGAAGACGTGGTGGTGGTGGTGGCGGTGGTGGTCGGTGCGGCGATGGTGGCGGTTGCGGCAGTGGTAGTGGCCACAATGACCGTGGGTGTGGCCGCAACGACAGTGGCAGCAGGGGGCTGGGACTGTTCAGCATCCCTGGATGATGGGTTGGTGGGTAGGAGGGGTCCTGGGGAGCGGCTGGGCCCTGCCACGCCAGATGGGCCTGCTTGGTGGTCCGTGTCCGAAGAGGAGGACAGATCCTCCAGATCCGTGTGTCCTCGTTGGGGGCTTGTGGGATGGCTGTGCTGGCTGCTGTCTCCATCCCCAGCATCCGGCAGTTCGTCACCTGTGGAGAGAATGAGATTTGTTATTGTGTTGCACCTGGCGAAGTATGTATTTGTCGTCTGACATTGGCAGTTCGTGCAATCTCGTACATGGGTTTCCCGGAGGCGAGTGTGTGGCTGTGGCATCTGTAGTTGTGTGTGCTAGGCAATGGGACTGTGTGCTGTGCACATGTGGCATGGGACGGATTGGCCATGCCGATGGGTGTGTTGCTGTGCCCCTACTCATTGTGACTCTGGTGTATGCGGGCTCCTGGCCCATCCTGGGTCTGGTTTGTACTTTGCATTTGGGGTTCACATGGAACGCTTAGGAACGCATATGGCAACATGGGGGCCATGCCCCAGATTCGCATTTGGGAGGGGATATGCATTTGGGGTTCAAATGGAACGCTTAGGAACGCATATGGCAACATGGGGGCCATGCCCCAGATTCGCATTTGGGAGGGGATATGCATTTGGGGTTCAAATGGAACGCTTAGGTACGCATATGGCAACATGGGGGCCATGCCCCAGATTCGCATTTGGGAGGGGATATGCTTTTGGGGTACATGCTGTGAGCCATGGGTGCCGAACGTGACATGTGTTGTGGCAGCATGACAGTGCATGGTTTGAGGTGTGTGCATGCTTGACATGGCCTGCATATTTGCTGTCTGTTGTGATTACTGGACATGGCATTGGACGCATCGTTATGAGTGAGTGATAGTTGTGTGCCAGCCAACGTATTGCAGTTGTCCCATCTCCTTGGTGTGCGTGCTGCCCTGTGCCATGTGCATCACTGCAGTGCTCGGGGGTGTGGCCCATGTTGTGTGTTGTTGCTCACAGTGTGTCGTGCGCTTAATTGACTTCTGGCACATGGTTGGTCATGGGCATGTGTCTTAGCGTGACTGCTGTATGTGTGGCAGCTGTGCGGATGACATGCCTTTCATGAGACTGGGGCTGACGGATGGGATGGATGGTATGTTGTATGTGCATGGTGTGTCTGTGAGTTTGATGGGTTCAGTGGTGTTCGTGTGCATTTATGTTGTTCCGCTCTGTTGCGTCTAGTGTTGTTTGTCTTACATAGGCGTAGTTGTGGGGTGTGTGGTTGACAGGCAGTAGGGGCTACATGGACAGGACTTCAATGGTGTTTCGGTTGTGTGTGATGAGTTGCACAGTGGCTGCCGTGTGGGACTATATTCAGTGTGGCTTGTGCATGCAGACGTGGCTCCTTGGGTGTTGCAATGTCTGTGATGGGTCATGTGGGGTGTGAGTCTGTTGTTCATGTCCGTGTGCACATTGTTCACTTGTTCGTGACGGTGGGCGGTGCTGCGTGTTCGTCTGCTACGTGACATGTCCCATGTGTTGGTCGTGTTATGGTCCTCATGCCTCCAGTAATCCAGCCCTGTCCAGTTTCCCACCTGCAAGTTGTTCGTGCGTGCACTGTACTGGATGCCACATGGCTCTAAGCGGGGGTGCTCCATGTTGCAGGTCTGTGGGGGTGGGGGGTGTTGTGGGTCGTGGGGGTGGCTGGACACCCACTGACACCGATTGCTGTGGACCGTGATGTCTGCCTTTCGGCTGTCGTTGTGCACTGCGGTGGCTGACACGTGGGTGTGGGGTGTGGGGGATGCTCCTCCTTGCTGTGCTGTGGGACTGGGGCCTGGTGTGTGTTGTACTTGGGCTGTCCACCGTCCCACCCACTGCACTTTGTGTTCCTGCCACTTACCTGTTACTTGTCGGTTAGTGCAGCTGTGGCGGACACATGGGTGTGGTGGGTGCTCGTTGTGGCGCTTCTGGCATATTTGGGGACCTGTTGGTGGTTACGTGGCTGGCTTAGTGTACACATGTCCCCACGCATCTTACAGTTGTTCGGTTTGGGCTGTGTGTGGTAGTGTCTGTTGCATGTGTGTGTGATGTGTTGTGTATTGTGTGCTGGACATGGGGGTGTTTGTCCCTGGGAGCTGTGGCATGGTAGTTGCGCATGTGAGTACATAGCGGTGTGCTGGTATACATTAGTTTGTACTTACCAGCCTCCACTCCCCTGCTAATCCGGCGAGGATCTCCGGATGGATTACGACTCGCACCTTCTCCTCCCACGCTTTGTAGGTCTTAAAGAGCGCGGGATTCCCTCCGCCAGTGACGGCAGCCAGCTCTCTGTTTTTGCCCTCCTTCTTCTTGACCAGGCTCTTGACGTCATTCCAACGTTTGTTAATCTCGACTCTGTTCCTGGGCAGGGTCCCGACTGCATTGACCTGGTCTACGATCCGGTTCCACATTCTGTTTCTGGTGGCTAGTGGTGTGTGCTGGACCATGTTCCCATAGATTTGTGGGTACACCTTGATGATCTCGTCGACCATGACCGTCAGCTCCATGGGCGTGAACTTGGGCATCCTTTGTGGTGCCATGGTGTTTGTGGTGCTGGTGCGGTGTGTGTTGTGTAATGTGCCGGGGGTTTGGGGTGCCGGGGTGTGGTGGTGGTGGTGGTGGTGTTTGGTGGTGGTGGTGGTGGTGGGGGTGGTAGTGATGTGTGCGTTTCTGTGGTGTGCTGCTGTCCTTGCTGTGTCACTGTGTCCTCTCCTCTCCTCTCTGGTTTGCAATGTAGCAAGGGGTTGTGGTCTGTGGGAGTGCTGCTTTTGTACTCACCTATGTGGGTGTGTCCTCATGGTCTGTTGTTTTCAGGTGTGTTGTGTCTGGGGTTCTGGCCTTTGTATTTTTTGTTTGTCCGGGGGGTGTTTTCGGGATGTGTACTGTGCTTGTGTATTTGTGCGTGCCTTGCTGTGTGGACTTGTTGGCCATGTTGTGTGCTATTGGTTTTGTGTGCGGATGGTTTCTGTGCAGGTACGTTGGCGCCATGGCTTCTGCCGTGTCGATTCTCATCGGCGTTGTTTGCGCTGGCGGGCGGTATATTTGTGGTTTTTCCGCGCTCATGGCGGTGCGATCGTAATTTCACGTGCGGTGTGTCGGCCGTGTGGGCGGGCGGTTTTGTGTTGTCGTGCGTGTTTCCGTCCGTGGCGGGCGGTTTGACTCCGACTCGGACGTTGGCGGGCGGTATTTTGTGTGATTTTTCCGCCGATGGCGGTTTTCGGTTTGTGTAATCGTAATGGCGTGGTCGGTGTTCAGGCGGTGTGTGCGGGCGGATTTTTGCCGCTTCCATGCCTGGCGGATTTATTTACGCCGGGTATCGTAATGGGCCCCTAAGTAATTATTTTTTAGTTAATTTTATAATATGTGTTTTAACATTATTTTTTATAAATAAAAAAACTATATTTTGGACTTCGATATTTTTTACATCTATATTTTGTTTTCGATATTTTTGTCATTTACATTTTAAATGTAGGATGTCGATATTTTTGGCATCTATATCACCTCCACAGGAGGAGCAGTCTTCAAGCAATGCCAGGCACTTTATCTGTGTTACAATGGATTTCAATGGAGTGGTCCTGATGCAAGGGATGAAGGATGCTGAAGATGCTCCAACGATACTGTGGATGCTGTGCGGTCAACAGGGGTCTTGCTGAGACTACTCCTTGGTCCCTGAGCTGGGTGAGGTTGTCCTGGTCACAGGGTTGATGTCCCAATAAATCCTCTTCAGGCTGGCAGAAACCAGTCGGCACTGGCCTACCAGTGGCCCGGTGTTGTAGTCTGAGGTTTATCCTTCCTGAGTCAATAGCTCATCCCCTGAGGGACCCAGCAGCTCGCAGACAGCACTCCCAGGTTCAGCAAACTCGGATGCAACTCTGTGCATCGGGTCTTGGTCCCAGGTGCTGCCCGGTGGCAGTGATAGCGGCTTTAAGATCTTGAGCCACCAACCAGCCCCAGCAGGCTTCTTCAGCTGTTGTGTCGCAATCCCTCGAACAGCAGGCCAGTCAGGTGGCCCTTGGAGTTTCTAAGCTCCGCTGGGCTCTGGAGATAACTTCTCCTTGAGCAGGACACGGTAGGCACAGTCCCTCTCTTCGCTAGCCACCAGGTGAAGCAGGTGCAGTGTTCAACGCTACAGCCTCTCTTTGCTGGTTCTTCCGTGCAGCAGGGCAGCCCTTCTTTGGTTCTTCTTCCAGGTCAGTTGCGATCTTAGGTCAGGGTGCCAGGGGTGCCCTCTTTATGCCTAGAAAATGCTCCCAGGGCAGGATGTGGTTGGTGGCCAATGGGCAACTAGGTTCCCTCCCACCTAGTGACCACTTTTTGTGGAGTGTGATACCTGCCCATTTCAGGATGCACCATTCTGCCCACTCTCAAGATGGCAAGATTCATCTCTTGTTCTGTGGATCTCACTATCCCAACTCTTGGGTGTGGTTACTTAAGGGCTACACAGCCCTGGGGAAACCAGTTTGGCAACTGGTTTCTCCTCTCTGCTCCCCGTGCCAGCCTGTCCGCCTAAACAATGAGGTAGCGCTCCCCCCTAGTGTTTTAAATTTGCCCTTCAAAGGCGGCTTCTCTTTGAAGCCTGCCTTTTGGGGCGAACACCCATGTGTGTTCCTGCAGGAGGGAGGTAACACCTTCCTTGCCTGCAATCCTTCATTGTTCCCCTTCCTGAGAATTGTTGGCACATCTCCCCAGGAGGGCACAAAACTGTCTCATGGAACAGGTTCCATATGTGCCGGGAATGGCACAGGAGTTTTAAAGGCAACATAGTGGCAGCTTGGTAGAAGTTGCACACTGCAACAAGATACATTAATTTTGTCTTGAGATTTAAGTTGAGCTTAATGCCATGAGTTGTTTGATACCATGGAGTGCCCACTTTCGGTGCACCATTCAGGAGTTAGCACGGCTGACAGTTCGGCATGGAATCCTGCATTCGCCAATTGGGCTACCAAGCCTTTCCATAGTGAAAATGATAGTCTCGCATTTTTACTGTCAGCACATGTAACCTACATGTCTTGCTGGTGTCATATGTTTCAACTTGCCTTAGTACTCGGTAGGCCTGCCAGAGGGGTGACTTACACAGATGCACAGTGGAAGCGGAAGCTTTGCCATTGCTTTCGATGGTAAAGTCAGGCCAGCAGTACATGACTGCTCTATCAGTCCGCTGTGGTGGACAGGGGGGCTCATTTTACTTGGGGAACCTCCAGGGTGGCACAACCAGTGATGTAATCCTTGCCGAACCCCTTTAACTTACATGCCCTGGGTACCTGGGCACCATATACCCAGGTCCTACAGGTAAGTTAGCCATTTCCAATTGGGTACAGATGGGTACAGATGTAGGAAGTTGACTTTCTATGTAATGTACTCAAAATGAGGTACACAATGCAGAAAGTCCAGACAACCCTTATTGGTTCACAGGGCTTAAATTAATAATCCCAAATGCACTCTTTGTGGTCGTCTGGGCAATCAGTTTAGGCTTATCAGACAGAGGGTTGTGTTAAGAATTTGTTGCACACACAGAGCCAATAAATGACACATACACTCAAAAAGAAACTCAAGAGCAATTTAAGAAAATACCACAGATTATTTTTAGACACCTAGATCATCAGAATAAGGTAAATGTTATAGATGTTTACAAGTTAAACAGTAGAGAATCATAGCTGTCAGATGATCCTTGAACGTGGTAATATTAGCCTATGGGAGAAAAATTCACTGCATAGGTACACTAACAAATGATTCTCAGGGTTATTCTCCCGGATTTAAGGTGCTTAGGGGCCAAGGTCCAAAGAACCATCAGCAGTTCGTATTTGCCTGCCCTGGTGTGCAGCAGTGCCGGTCACGATGGTAGCCTTGAACGCTACCCGTAAAAGTCAATGGAGAAACCTGTCACAAGAAAAAGGCTGCAAGTGGGGACTTGGGGTCAAGTACGGCAGAACCCAAAAGGGGGCTCAGCTTTTGAGGGTCTCTGGAGCAAGCGGGCACCGGTGATTGGTTTGTACTTGGGCTGTGGGGCTCTGGTGCAGAGGTGTTTTACCCAGCGGGTCACTTGCGTTGGAGGCTCTCACTTCTTGGGGTTGACCTGGTGATGAGGGCAAACAGGACAGCAAGGCTACTCTCTGTGCTTTCCTCGGTGATGCTGATGTCCCTCATCGGTAGGTTGGTCTTGGAAGGGTTGGTGTCCGGACTGGACACTTAACAAGCCTTGGCTCCTGCAAGGGCTCCAGTACACAGGATATTGGTGATGGAGGGCTCCTGGGGGTCTGGCAGTTCGACACTCACTCTGGATATGGGCCTGACCTCTTAGAGCCACAAAGTCCTCCTCCTGGGGTGCAGCTTCCTCGGTAGACCCGGTGGTTAGCACAACAGTGTGCCGGGCAGATGCGGTCGGTACCTGCAGATTGCAGGGAAGTGGCTCCTCCACTTCAGGGGAGATGCTGACTGGTTGGCGAAGTGCTGGCAGCCGTCCAAGGCTTTAGGAGGGTGCACAGCTGCAGGACGACTCGGGTCTTTGCAATTGTCGGGACAGCAGCAGGGAGACAGGGTTTGGTGCCAATTCCGGGGATGGTCCACAGTTCTTGTGTTTTTGGCTCTTCTTGGTCCTTCTTCTGTTCCCAGCAGAAGAATCAGAGTTCCTGGTGTCAGGGAGCCACCTAAATACTGTATTTAGGGGCATTGAGGGGAGTGTAAGGTAGTAGCCAATAGGCTACCTACCCTTGGGGTGACTACACTCCCTATGTGACCACTTCCTGTGGAGAGTGGGAATAAATCTGACCCAGAGTTCCTAATTCCATTAAAAACAAGATGGTCATAACCTTCTCTTAGCCCACCTTATAGGTGTGACTAGCCTGAGAGTGAACATGCCTCCTGACTAGCTAATTTCCCCACCTGTCCTTGTGCCAAATGAGCCTCAGGGCAGGGGGTGGCATCTCCCAGGTCTGGGGGAAACTGGGGTCGCATATCAAAGGTGGTTGAGAGTTTGAAGCCTCTGGCCTTGATATGCTAAAACACTGGCCATCCTGTTGAAGGATGTTTGAATGTCTCCCTCCAGAGCAGGTGTTGTTTCTGGCCTCTGAGAGCATGGGCTCTCACTGCAGGAAGTCAGAAACTGGTCTATGGTGGCAGCTGGACAATACCAGTCAGTCGGCATGCTAATAGACTAGGAGGAATCAGGGGGGCACCTCTAAGGTGCCCTCTGGGTGCATGCCAGAACAAATCTGATACTAGCATCAGTATAGATTTGTCAAGATGAGGTGTTTGATACCGAACTCCATTATTTTCAGTGAAGCCATCATGTAGCGGGGTAACTCGTAATGACCAGTGGCCAGGACATATACTTAAGAAGGCTTCCTGAACACTTGTAATGTTGTGGTAATGGAACCGGATATCACAGGGGCATATCTGCCCAAGCAGCTATGTCCTCACATTTAATATAATGCACCCTGCCTTAGGGCTCTAAGGCCTGCTGTGGGGTGACTTACATATAGTATATGCAGTGTGCATCTCGTGTTTTCAAAATGGTTTGCATCATTTCACGCAGCCTGCAATGGCTGTCTGCATGCAATTTGTGAGTGGGTCCCTTTGGGTGACATAATATATGCTGCAGCTCTTACAGACCCTCTTTAGTACCCATGCTCTAAGTACCAGTGGTACCATTTACTAGAGCATTACAAGGGTGCTAAAGTACTTGCCAATGGGGTTACAATTGAACCTGTGTTTTGTTTTAGGGGAAACAGCACTGGGACTAGGGCCAGGTTAGCTGGGACCCAGTGCACTTTCAATCAAAAAGAATCAGTACTAGGGCAAAACGTGGGGGTGACCATATCAAAAGGAGGCACTTTCCTACAACAGCCAATTCAAAACACACTTTAGGGTCAGGGCACTGGCACTAAGGTCTGGTTAGTATGCCTCAGTGAACTCTCTGAGTCTGAGTCAACATGGAAGTGACAACACAAAAAGAGGCATTTCCTTATAAGTCCTAAGGCAGGGTGCAACATATTACAAAAGTAGAACATGTGTTTAACATGTTCTAGAAGCAAAATCCCAAGTTTGTCATTTTTGCTGTGAGGGCAATTGGTAGCCCAATTGGCAAGTACAGCGTTACACCTTAATATCTCAACTGTGCTAACTTCTGAATGGTACTTCCAAAGTTGGTTCTTCAAGGTATCAAACAACTCATTACAATAAGCCCGACTTATATGTCCAAGTCCAAATTAATGTTACTTTTTGCGACATGTAAGTTTTAGAAAGTTGCTACTCTGTTGCCCAAGTTTCCGTTGGCCATTTACTGAGGCTGGCCACGAGACAGCCTTCTGCCTGCCTGAGATTTGGAAATGGTTCCAAGGACAGGTAACAGTAGAGGCCTGCCGTTAAAGTTAAAGTTATCTTCTCCCGTAATGGAAGTCACATGTGGTGTTAGCCCAAAAGGTGAGCTTTAAAGGGGAAGCCACCGCTGAAGGGCAAATGGAAACCCCACTCAAGAGGGGTTGCTATATTGTTCCCGTAGATAGGTTGGCTTTGGGCACACAGACAGGGGGAAACACTGACCAAACCAGATTTCCTATGGACAAGTAGCCCACAGGTAGCCACACCTCTAGGGCAGGCTACTGAGCTCTTGGGGATGAGAGAGGGGCTCTACATCTTGAAAGTGGGCAGAATGGAACCTTCTGGGATAGCTAAATGCCAGGAAGTTGTCATCAGGCAAGAGGGAGCCTATAAGCCCATTGGCTAGTGACTGTGACCTCCACTGAGGGCACATTCTGGGGATAAAAGGGGCACCCCCTGGCACCAAGAACTCAGATCTCACTTGACTGGAAGAAGAGTACTGGAGACAAATTGCCTTGCTGACCTTGGAACCAGCAAAGAAGATGTTGCAGCGAAGTTGGACTGCACCAGAGGCTCCTAAGGCTGGTGAAGTAAAGGACTGTGTCTGGTGTGTCCTGCTTGTGCGGAAGTTATCCAGCGAGCCCGGCTTGAAGATGAGACTCCAACAGTCTTCCCTGGACCGGAAACAAGCATCCTGAGACCGGTTTCGGAGCTTGTTTCAGGTCCAGGGAAGACCTGGCTTTGCAGTTTGGGCTGTACTGTTCCCATGAGGAACAGGGTCAAAACTGATTCCCACATGGCTGGGTCTGAACTGGGGTGACGAAGTGAGCTAATGAACGATGATGGATTCAACCAAGATCTGCGACTGGGGGTGAGTGTCTGAAACGTTCCAGCTCTCCTTCCATCATCTCCTTGTGTTTGCTTTGTTCACCCTAAGTTGGCAGGATATGCCCAGACGTGAGTCCCTTTCTCACTTTGCCACTGGATTCAAGCTAGCCTGGCTGATATGGGGTGTTACCCCAAAACCGGTCCCAGGATGCTTGTTTCCGGTCCAGGGAAGACCTGACTTGGCAGTTCGAGCTGGACTGTTCCCATGAGGAACAGGGTCCAGGGTCAAGACTGATTTGCATATGGCTGGGTCTGAACTGGGGTGATGAAGTGAGCTAAAGAACGATGATGGATTCAACCAAGATCTGCAACTGGGGGTGAGTGTCTGAAACGTTCCAGCTCTCCTTCCATCATCTCCTTGTGTTTGCTTTGTTCGCCCTAAGTTGGCAGGATATGCCCAGACATGGGTCTCTTGCTCACTTTGCCACTGGATTCAAGCTAACCTGGCTGATGAGGGGTGTTACCACGAAACCCGTCCCAGGACGCTTGGTTCTGGTCCAGGGAAGACCTGGCTTGGCAGTTCAGGCTGGACTGTTCCCATAAGGAACAGGGTCAAGACTGATTTGCAGATCGCTGGGTCTGAACTGAGGAGAAGAAGTGAGCTAAAGAATGATTATGGATTCAGCTTAGATCTGCGACTGGGGGTGAGTGTCTGAAAAGTTTCAGTGCTCTGCCCATCATCTCTTTGTTTTTGCTTTGTTTACCCTAAGTAGGCAGGGTATGCCCAGACGTGAGTCCCTTGCTCACTTTGCCACTGGATTCAAGCTAGCCTGGCTGATATGGGGTGTTACCCCAAAACCGGTCCCAGGATGCTTGATTCCGGTCCAGGGAAGACCTGACTTGGCAGTTCGGGCTGGACTGTTCCCATGAGGAACAGGGTCACGACTGATTTGCATATTGCTGGGTCTGAACTGGGGTGGAGAAGTGAGCTAAAGAACGACGATGGATTCAACCCAGATCTGCAACTGGGGGTGAGTGTCTGAAAAGTTTCAGAGTTCTTTCCATCATCTCCTTGTGTTTTCTTCCTCAGCATTGCCTGCTCCCCACAGCTGCACCGACAAGGTCACCATCAACTCTCCTGTACCATCCAACATCGGTGGGCATTGCTCTTTCGTGCCTCCTGGTCACCTCAGAGTGGCATAGACTCTGTCCCCTCTGCTTGCAGGTTCTTCACTTCAAGAATCCACCTTGGATTCCACCGGACCTTTGCACAGTCTTCTTCAGCTGCATCTTTCCTGAAGTCCTCCATTGTGGTCTACAGCATATTTCTAACGTCTTTTTGTACGTATGCACCCGGCTTCCCTGATGTAGGTATTCTGGTTTCTGGGGTATCCACGGGTGGGGTGACTCTCCAACCTTCTGTCTTCCACGGGGTTTCTTCAGGGTCTACTGGGAAGGGTTCTTCTTCTCCAAAACTGCAAACGCGACTTTCCCGTTGACTCTATTGGACAAACGGCTGTGTTTGCACTCTGCACACAGTCTCCGTGGGGTTCCTTACCTCAGGTGGTTCCTTGTGTCCCCAGCTCCTCTGAGTCTCCTGGTCCAAGTTCCGACCTCGGTCGCAGTTGACCATTCCACTTTTTTAGTATATGTTATTTGGTCTCCCCCTGGAGACCACTGTATTTTGTGCTTACCTGTTTACAATTGAAGTATTATTGTGTATTTGTGTTTATATCTCTGGGTAGGCAGGCGCGGCCTGTGCAGGTAGGAGCAGTGGGGCGGGGGGTCAGGATGGGGAGGATTCGACATACGACGACGAAGGAAACTTAAATAAAAATGTTTTTCTTTTCTTTATTTAAGTTTCCCTCGTCATTGTATGTCGAATCGGCCCCACCCCATTCCCCTGCCCCACCGCTCTTACCTGCATGGGCCGCGCCTGCAGGTAGGAGATATACCAATGTGTTAGTGAGTGTTGTGTAATAAATAGACATATTTTTATATATACAATGTGTGGTTCTTTTTAGTTTAACCTACACTACATGATTAGATCTGGTAAAACGAGCTGCTTAACCCTCCTTCTGGATAAGCCTGAAGGCTGCTCTCCACAGCTACCACTTAGAGAGCTTTCTATTGTTGTTTTAGACACTAAAATCGCCATAAGGTTTGTCTGGATTAGTGCAATGTGCATCACTTAAACAAGTGTGCAGCATATACTAAGCCAGCCACCTACAATGCTTTTGATATGTGTTTCCTATTGTGAGACAGAAGATCTGGCTGCAGCTGATGACATCCATCGATAAGAGTTTGCCTATGTAGTCCAAGTCTGGACGTAAACTCTGCCCGTGGAATTTGCGGAGTTCGGCAACTCCGCGTTCCGTGGAGAATGCGGAGTTGCTGATAAACTCTGCACTCTGCAATGGAGCAGAGTATTTTTTTGTTAGTGCGCTTGAAATGTCCTTTTGCATGCTCGGGAGTGACTTGCCGGGCACTTGCAATTGCCCATGAGAGTTTCAGAGATGTTCGCGGTCGCCACGAGATTTGCTAGCCAGCCGCATGCTCCCGCGAGATTTTGAGGTCACTAAGAAGATGTTATTCCGGAGCGCCAGCGACTTCCAGTGGATGTTTTCTGCCATACAGGATCCCGAACGCGCAGGATCTACCGTGGATGCACTCTGGGGACGATTCTCTCCTCCAGAAGCATCAAAAGCTTCCCGAAATGACGATTTGGAGACAAAAACCTCCTCAAATGGGCATTTGACAGTTTTTTTTGTACAAGGAGTGTTTTTTTAAAAGCTTTTTTTCCAACTGGAAGGAAGAGCCCCAGAGTCTCCAACTTCCTGCTGCCCAGCAGGCTCCCCCTAGTGCTTTGTCCATCTCCTGGTCACTCTTCATTTGGATTTGCAGCTGGAAGGATCACTCTTTGTGTCTGCTGCATATACCATTGGATTTAAAGGACTTTGTATTTGAGATTTCATAAGTAAGTTGAAAAACTGGTGTTGTTTGTTTGATTGGGGTAATGCACCTGGATTTATTTGTACTTTTAATCGAATTTTAAAATTTATTGTGGTGGGTGGCCTGTAGTTTAAGTAGGGGCCTAGTTATTTTTTGTAAGTAATTTTTCTTCTTTTATAAAGGAAACATGTTGTACAGTTCACTACATTTTCTCCATGTTTGTTTAATACATTTGCAATATTGATTTAATTCACTATGTGGCCCAGTCTGCCAATTGGCCTTTCAGCCAGTAGGCCCAGTGCTAATCATGGGTGCATAAAACAACTGTTTCTGTGCTGTCCGTTGAATTTCAAACATCATTTAGGCCATGGATGGATTTGGATTGAAACACAACATGTGTTTTTTTGTGTGGTATTTAACGTTTGTTTATGCAAACAGTGTATAGGTGGGGTAATGCCTTTGGAGGATGTATGTTGTTATAAACATTTTTAGCCCTGTTAATTTTCGTTTTTGGCATTGCTGGATTAATGCTGTGTTCTCTATTTTACCATGCCTCCTTTGTCTGGCCAGTGTGTGTGTGTGTTTGCCATAGGCCACCATTTGCCTTTGTTACACATGCTATGTGGTCAGGGTCATTTTGTATAGTCAGTGTCCATAGGCCTGCATGTGTTCTTTGTTTTCCAGGCCTCCTGCCTCTTGTTGTGACCCTGTGGCTGGCGGCCATTTTGTGTAGCCAGCTAGTGTGCTTTTACCATAGGCCTGAATGTCTTCTTTGTTGTAGCCATGCCTTCTTGCTGATTGTTGTGACCATGTGCCTGGTGGCCATTTTGTGTAGGCAGCTAGTGTGCTTTCCCGATAGGCCTACATGTCTTCTCTTTGTTCCCAATGCCTCTATGCTCAGTGTTGTTGTTGTTGATGACCATGTGGGACTGGCTGGCAGCACTTTTGTTCGTCCAGCCAGTGTGGCCCTTTGCCATAGGTTTGCATGGATGGTTAAGCAATGAGGTAGCTGTTTAATAAATTATTATTATATCTTTGAGGATAACTTCACTAATTAAAAATATATATATATATTTT
This sequence comes from Calotriton arnoldi, assembly GCA_963921515.1. Classification (NCBI taxonomy): domain Eukaryota; kingdom Metazoa; phylum Chordata; class Amphibia; order Caudata; family Salamandridae; genus Calotriton; species Calotriton arnoldi. The sequence goes on along the minus strand of CAWUFW010026152.1, from coordinate 20,703 downwards.
TTTTCTATTTTTTTAATTAATTGATAAATGTATTTTTTTATTTAATTGTTTTTAACCTTTTTAAATATAAATACATTTCTAATTTTTTTTTTTTTCAAACAATTTTCACTACATCTGGCATCAATGAATCAACCCCATGACTGCATAGGTGCACAACAGCATTCACTGTCTAAGGATTATTCCATGGTCATTTGTCAGCTGCATCTCCATGAGTGCCACATCCCACGTGACGTAGCGTGACACACATAAAGCAAACAGTTACATCTGTATGTTGCTGTTGCTCTTTCTTATCCTTCCTGAGTGTACAGTCAGTCACCATGTAAGTTTATGTGGTTTTCCGTTTTACGAATGTATATACTGTATTGTTAATTATTTATAATAAGAGTAACCAGTAACCACACTAAATGATATTGTGTTTGTTTGTACTACTAATTGAGGTGCAACAATGCAATGTTTCACTGATGCTCTTCTTGCTTCTTTTCTTTTAGGTGCACAAGAGACATCACCCACAGTACTGCCAGACAGAAGGCATGTGCACAACGTGACACGTGACCCACACAGACATCTCTTCAACTTGTATGAAGCTAAGTGCCACTGCTAATTGACAGGTTCAAGATGGCCCCAAAGAAAGGTGCTACCAAGAAAGTGGCCAGTGAGAAGAAGGAGCTTACCACCACTGGTATGTCGACCCACATCTTTTTTGGGGGAAAAAAACTGTGCCTGCCGCACCGGCCTCTGGGGAGCAAGCTGGGAGCACCACCCCCACATCAGTGGACCCACCCCAATCTAGGCCTAAGCCCATGTCTGTCACAGAGGTAGCCAGTCTAATCACGGCAACAACGACGAGCATTGATGTAATTGACTAATTTCCATCAAAAAGTAGACACAAGGAGATGATGGACGGAGTGCTGAAACTTTTCAAACACTCACCCCCAGTCACAGATCTGGGTTGAATCCATCATCATTCTTTAGCTCACCCTGCCACCCCAGTTCAGACATAGCTATATGCAAATCAGTCCATCATCCCCTTTGGTTTTGCTGTGTTCGCCCTAAGTTGGCAGGGTATGCCCAGACGTGGGTCCCTTGCTCACTTTGCCACTGGATTCAAGATAGCCTGGCTGATGACGGCTGTAAGCCAGAAACCGGTCCCAGGATGCTTGTTTCCGGTCCAGGGAAGACATGGCTTGGCAGTTCGGGCTGGACTGTTCCCATGAGGCACAGGGTCAGACTGATTTGCATATGGCCATGTCTGAACTGGGGTGGCGGAGTGAGCTAAAGAATGATGATGGATTAAACCCAGATCACTTGACTGGGGGTGAGTGCTTGCAATGTTCAACACTCCGTCCATCATCCCCTTTGGTTTTGCTGTGTTCGCCCTAAGTTGGCAGGGTATGCCCAGACGTGGGTCCCTTGCTCACTTTGCCACTGGATTCAAGATAGCCTGGCTGATGACGGCTGTAAGCCAGAAACCGGTCCCAGGATGCTTGTTTCCGGTCCAGGGAAGACATGGCTTGGCAGTTCGGGCTGGACTGTTCCCATGAGGCACAGGGTCAGACTGATTTGCATATGGCCATGTCTGAACTGGGGTGGCGGAGTGAGCTAAAGAATGATGATGGATTAAACCCAGATCACTTGACTGGGGGTGAGTGCTTGCAATGTTCAACACTCCGTCCATCATCCCCTTTGGTTTTGCCATCAAAAAGTAGTACCCATTTGTTGCAGGAAACTCAGAGGAGTGGACAACAACAGCCCCAACCACCAATAGTAGTTCCTACTGAAGTAGGACCAGTTCAAGAGATTCAGCTTTCATGCTGAGGAAGCTTATCTTTCAGAAGATCCATTGTCTTCCAGATCGCCAGCTAGAGAAAGGAGGGTTAGTGGTGCATCTTCTTCTTCTTCAAGCTCCCCTTCTGATGATTTAGACACCACTTGGATCCCGCCTTAGTCTGAGAGTGAGAACCGCCACAAGACGAGGCTAGGGAAAAGGAAGGCTCCAGAAAGCCTTAGAGTTATGGAGGCAGATGTAGAAGAGGAGCAAGACGAAGAACCAGTCATCATGGATGTTAGCCCAGCCCCAGTGGAGAATGACGTTACCCCATCCCAACTTGCTGGAAGGGATGTGGCAGTGGCACCACAGATACAATCACCACCGTCACCAACTGCCATATTTGCAAAGTCCTGGCAGTGACCTACATCCACAACCACCTCAGTAGAAGTAGGTACTGCAGACAGTCAAACATTAAAACGATCACCTATCGCCAGTTCATCCGACATTGGCAGTGGCACCAGCGTCAGACAGTTGAGCTCCCCAGTTTGGGACATCTTTTCGGTTAGCAAGAAGGAGGTGAACATTGCCATATGCTCCCTTTGCGGAGCAAGTGTTAGTCGGGATAAGCTTGGTACAAACTATGGCACCGGGGGCCAAACAACCCATTTGAGAAAGCACCATATGATCCGTTGGGAGGCGTATCTTAACGGCCACAAAACTGCAAGTGTTGTTGGTGGAGGGGGTGAAAGCTTGCTGAGCAGGGACTACGATCCAGTCACGGTGGAAGGTGAAGAAGAGGAAGACATATTCGTTACGCAAAGCAGCCCTCTCCCCAGCAATGCAGTAGTATTGCCCACAACATCAACATCGCAACTGCACAAGACTGAGGTTGAGACACCAAGGCAAGAGAGGACTGTTACTGCCCCCATGAAACGCACATTGAGCCCACAACACCTGCTCTCAAGATGTCACCTGCATCAGTGGCACCAGAAAACAAAAAAATCCAGGCTACAATTCCTGGCATGTTTAGGCCGGAGGGGCAGTATGAATGCAACCACCCAACAGTACATTTGTACAACGCGAAGCTGGCTAAAATGTTAGCACTGGACCTCCTCCCTTTTTCTTTTTTGGAAAGGGTGAGTTTTCTTGAATTTGTGGCAGCCATCTGCCCAAAATAGAAGGTTCCCAGCCGGTCCTATTTCGCCAGAGTTGCTGTTCCAGCGCTACATCACGATGTGCTGGAATTGCTTTGACAAGCTTTGCAGCAGAGTGCTGTTCACAGTGTCCACCTGACAACAGACAGGAAGACCAGTTGCCAAGCGACTGATTACATGCAGGTGTTAACACTGCTGAGATTTTTAATGCTGTTCGGAAGCTTGCAACAGTAGTCATGTTCTCCATGGAGAAATCCCATACAACTGCAAACATTTTGGAAGACTTTAACAACAAGGTCTTTGAATGGCTGCAACCAAGAGGGCTTAACATTAGATTTGTTGACACATACAATGGCAGAAGTATAGTTAAGGCCATGGCCGATTGTGGCTATTTCGGGGTCCTGTGTTTGGTGCACTGCATCAACAACATTGTACAGGACTTTCTCAAAAAAGAAGACCTAGGAAGCAACTTACTGTCCACCTGCAGAACAATCTGCCCTCCTTTCAGCCATTCATTTAAAGCCCGGAAACAGCTGAGGGTCATTTAGCGTGATAATAGAATGCCAGTTAAAGCACTCATACAGGAGGTGCCAACACGTTGGAACTTATTACATGCTTGAACGCCTGTTTGAGCAGTACAGACCGAATAATGAATATATGTCATGCAAAGAAGAGATGCAACTATGAAAGGCATGATCATTGAGATGGACCAACTGCTCAAATTTGAAGCTAAGTGGTTTTTAGGTGGAGGGCCTGTTGTGGAAAGTAACTGGAGACAGACATTTAGTCAAGAATGATAATCACATTATGCAGGTACTGTTAGGCTACATATTATTGTTATGATTCACGATGATGAATTGATGATCATGACAGTTGCAAGTTTGATCAGCCTCATACCGATAGTTACATGCAGCCACTTTTTGTGTGATTTTTGGTTGTTGAAAAATTGCCCTCACCTAATTGTTCACACACCAGGCAGAAAATGAATGAGTGCAAAAAAGACTACTCTTCTCTCGTGCTGCCTCTGAGTCTTCTCGATGCACTCCTTATGCAGTTTAACTTCTTTCTCCTTGATTCTTCAATATCATTTTTGTTTTTCAATCTACAGGCCCACTTACCCTGCGCCATACTGGAAAACCAACATAACACACTCACGCTTACCTTACCAAACCACATCTGCCAGGCAGCCAAGATTGACGGACAGTCCAAGAGGAATGCAGAAGCAACTCCCATTTTGGCAATACCGTATCATATTTTTTATAGTAATCGTTAGAACTGTGTGTGTTGTTTACTTGACTGCTATCTTTCAAAGCTCAATACCACAGAACATTTAATGTAACTTGGGTCTCTATAGGGGAAGACGGACCGTTTGGTTTACCTGTACTCATCATTCCTTTGTTTCCTTTTCCTCCCGTAACAGATTTATGGTGGTTGGCTGGTCATTACCAAGATGAATGTTTTCCTTGTGTAGTGCTTGTCTTTGTTAACCCTTTCCCCAAATCCCCATTCCCATCCATTCATCAAACTCCGAACCCTGTGTGATTTATTGAGGTGTGACTTAATAATTTACACCATTAATTGATCACACACTTTGTGGGGCGGATGTGGTAAAAGCAACACCAACTCAGTGCAGTGCAAGGATCTTCCGCTCGAAGTATAGCCTACACTGGCAATATTATATTATATTAGCCACCCACACACAGTGTTTGATATTTTTTTCAGAAGAACATCATTGCCAGCATCATCATTCAGGCACTGTATTGCGTCAAAGGTTACGCTTTTCCACTTCGTAGCTCGAGTCGACTTCACTTTGTAACTTTTACTAGCTCACCATTGTTCTGATTAATTCAATTTAGCATTGCTTGTCATATTTTCTCTATTGTCTCTCCTCTTGTATACTAGTAGTCTAGTCTCTGGTGATTGTCTCATTTTTTTTTAAAGCTTGAATATAATAACTGCATTAATTCAGTTTTTATTTCAATTTGTTTAGTTCCCTGCGATGAATAGTCCTTTTCCTAAAGTTCGAGTTCGCCTAGGAGGGAGTGGGACCTCGCTTCTGATGTTTTCACTGTTAGTGCGCTAGTATGCTGCTACTACCACCACCATGGAAGCTTGGGAAACCATGCAGCCCTCGCTTCATCTAATCAGGTAAAAGAACTGTGGTTGATTCATTGTTGAACTGCAATCATTCTATATACAATGGAAATTCACACAATCACCCGCTCTGAGTCCTTAGGGGTTAATATAGTTGCAGACTGTAGAGACTAGGAGGAGAGAGCAGTAAGACAAGGGAAGGTACCGCATAACTATTTTGTTGTTACACTATCAGCAGATTTTGAAAACTGGCTGTGGCAAAGGCAGCAGTGTGAAGTAAAACAGTAACCCCCCAAAAAAGATTTAAATCATAATGTAAAACTAGAAAAAAATGTATTCCCCTAACAAATATAAACTAGTAAACCCACAACTGGCCCACCCCTCTCCCTAACCCCAACCAATGTCCCAAGTAGTATCCAAGTCTGAAAACGAAATTGTCCATAAAGAAAAATCCCAAAAATGCCCCAACTCCCACATTCCCACCCTCTCCCCACAACAAGTCCCACCCATCAAAAAAAAGATTAAAAAAGGGGCAGAAAAGGGCACTAAAGGCGGGCTAGGAGCTTCTTAATATTCCTCTCCAATATCTCCATGCGTTTCTCCTGCCTGGCTTCCAGGTGCACCAGCCTTTGCATAATGTGGCGCTGAAATGCATGGATAAGGGGGGAGCAGCAGTAGTGGAATGGCGGCGGGTAGCTTACTTTGGACCGCGGTGACGGTGTACTGGAGGCACTGGGGCCTGGCTGCTGCCCCGGGTATCTGCAGCTGCTGCTGCCACCTCCTCCTCCTCATCCTCCAAGGCCACCAGCCACTGGTACTCGCCCCTGATGGCCTCTAGTTTCTTCTGCTGGGTCCAGGCTGCTATCTCCTGCCTGTTAGGTGTCCGATCAGCAGAAGTAGCTATATCAAGAAAGGAAATTGTAAACAATGCTCATGGAAAAACACATAAAATTATATAGTGACACAGTAGCAGTACATTTGCTGGTATCCTTGGGCTATTCGATTTTGATGTGATTAGAGTTTCAGGCATTATGCACTATAGAGTATACAAGTATTCTTCTCTTTCTTGTTGAGCTAAATTATTTTAGGCATGCTAGCTCATCTCGAGCCCTAGACATACTCGTGTTGCGTTACTTTGCTACTGTCTGCAGGTGGGGCAGCTGTACTAGATTATCTAGAAAATTATATTCTTCCTATCATGTCCATTCTCTGTTAAAATGCCTCAATTTCACCCTGACTACAAGGCACATGAATAGTTACTATGAATGATATACGTCACGTAAGGTACTATATAAAAACAATTGTGCAGACAGACATCCTCCTGTCTGCCCATGGGCAAAGCAATGCACTACAGTACAGTGAAAGTATTAAGGAACAGGATATTGTATTTGGCACGTTCATCACAGACTATCCCATCCACAAAATGCAAAGGCACTTACTCTTAGTCCCACTTTACTCCCTGGCCTCACCTCTGTCACTACATTTGACATTACTTCTTTCCAACAAAATAGATTTGCTTGGCAGTAAGGAAAATAATTATTAACTTAGTCTACTGCAGGTATGCTAGAGAGATTAGGCCGGATAGGTAGACTTTTCACTGATCATCATCAAGTGCCTAAGCTCTTGCTAGTAGTGAGTCACTTTGTTTGGCAATTGTTGAAAGGGAAAAAGTTGAACTGAAGTAATCCGTTATTGAAGCAATAACAAAATATATCACTTAGCCAGAGGAAAGTGACGCATGCAAAGAATGTTTTTCCAAATTTTACGGAAGGCTGGGACAGAAGGAACTTAGGAAAGGAGTTATGTACTAGGAAGTGACCGAGTGGACACTGGGAGTGAAGGGAAATACAACTATTTGCCATGAAATTTGCAAATAGGCCTACACATTAACTGAGACAGACGCACATTGCACAGCCAACAATGCAGTGCCGCCGATGTAACCGTGCAGCCAATAGGTCACCTATGAGTGTCAATGGAAAAATGCCATCGGTAGGGAGTGAGGGAGGTGGTTGATGATGGGTGGGTAGGAAGGATACATAATATATGTCACGCTTAAAAGGTACTGCGAGTCAAGGCCAGGGAGTAGTTTGAAATACCACCTCAACCCTTTGAATCACAAAACCTTGATAAAACTATTCCACGCAAGAAAAGGTGAGAAGAACGCCACTACAGAGGAGCACCCTAGTCCCTTGTTTATTCTTCTTCACAAAGATTTTTCCATTTATAATTGCATTGTTCTTCTAGTGTTTTTGTTCTTCACCCTTGACTTTAATGCTCACCGTTTAAGTTTTACATTCTCTCAATCCAGTCCTCACCATTGAAAACCATCCATCCATCCAAACATGGCTCTCAGTCTCAACAAACCTTTCACCAACATACATTTGTCATTTACCCACCCATGCCTCCTTTCACCCATAAAACCCACCGGAGGATTCCTTTCAGCCACCCAGGCAGGCATCCTTTCACCCATACACTTTCACCCACCCAGAAAGGCATCCTTTCACCCTTATACCCTTTCATCCATCCTTCGACAACCCATGCATCCTATCAGCCACCTATAGCATATGCATCCTTTCACCCACACATCCTTCTCTTCCAGTCATATTACATTCCACCCATCCTTTCTCCTTCCATCATTCTTTCCCTTTTCCATCAACTTATCATAGCTAAAGGACTTCATGAAACTTTCTCTGCTGAGCTGAAGATAGAAGAGGCCATTAGTTACTCAACTCAACTCCCGCTGTATATGCTAAGTAAAGAGGGGTGTGTTCAACTGTTCACAAGTCAACAGTACACCCTTGCAGTGAGTATATAATTAATTGTCAATAAGCAAGAAATATGACATACCACCGCCCACCACTTCCGCTGGCTTACCCCCTACCACTGCTGCATCTTCTGACTGGCTAGCGCCGTCACTGCTCGCCCCGGCACTGGTGGTCGGTGCAGCTAGAAGAACAAGTTACTTACCTTCGGTAACAATATATCTGTAAGAGACATATATTAGTTATGGATTCCTCACCTTAGAATTACCCCCAGGCGTCAGACTGGATCCGGAGAATTGTTTCTTCAGCAGTACCCATGCGCGTCGGTAATGGTGTCGGTCGACTCCGCGTTCGTCGTTGGCATCGTGGTCACCGGAATGACGTTAGGTATCTACTTAGACGCTGCCCCTGTGCGCTGATGTCAGTTCTTTACACGACATTCAACGCCAGAAGTGCAGAGCCATGCAAGACACTGACCATTGGTGCACAAACACTAGGGCCCTGAAAGGTAGTCCCATACCCTAGAAGTCAGTTCGCAGAATGGGGAGGATGGGTGGGGGGTGAGGAATCCATAACTAATATATGTCTCTTACAGATATATAGTTACCGAAGGTAAGTAACTTGTTCATCTTAAAGAGACTATTAGTTGTGAATTCCTCACATTAGAATAGATACCCCAGCAATACCAACACCGGAGGTGGGTCTGAGAACTAAGTTCACACCAGAAAGTCCTGGAGAACTGAACGGCCAAAGAAGCCGTCCCTCCGTACTTGGTTGTCCAGGCAGTAGTGTTCAGTAAACGTGTGCAATGAAGCCCACGTGGCTGCCTGACAGATGTCATGAAGAGGGACTCCACGTCACAAAGCAGTAGTGGCTGCCGTCGCCCTGGTGGAACGGGCGCGCAGCCCCACTGGAGGTTCCTTCTTTGCCAAGGAAGAATAGATTTTGATGCAAAGAACGACCCATCGAGAGATAGATCACTTTTGCACGGACTCATGTTTCTTGGCCCCCACATAGCCAACAAAGATCTGGTCATCCACCTGGAATTGCTTTGTGTGATCCACATAAAATGAAAGCGCACGTTTTGGATCCAGACGGTGGAGCCTCTCCTCCTCTTTAGAAGGATGCGGGAAGAAGATGGGCAAAGTGACGGTATGTCCTATGTGGAAAGAGGTAACCACTTTGGGAAGGAATGAAGGCCTAGTGCAAAGGACAACTTTGTCCGGATGAACAGCCAGGAACGAGGTTTTGAAGAAAGAGCCTGAAGCTCACTCACCCTGGGAGCAGAGGTGATGGCAACCAAAAAGGCAGTTTTAAGTGTGAAAAGTCTGAGAGGACAGTTATGTAGCGGCTCGAAAGGAGCGCACATAAGGTAGGTTAGAACCAGGTTCAAGTCCCACTGGGGCATTATGAAAGGAATGGGAGGAAACAAGTGAGTAATGCCCTTAAGGAAGCGATTTACAATAGGGGACTTGAAAAGAGAAGGCTGATCAGGAAGCCGAAGAAAGGCCGAAATGGCTGAAAGATACCCTTTTAGAGTGCCCAGAGCAGAGCCCTGCTGGGCCAAAGAAGGAATGAGGAGGAGAACCTCTGAAAGGGGGGCAGAAAGGGGATCCACAGCCTTTGCTGCGCACCATGCCACAAATTTGTTCCATCTACAGGTGTATACCATTTTGGTGGAGGGACGCCTGGCTGCCACGATAACGTTACAGACTTCGGGAGGAAGGTCGAAAGCGGTCAACTGTCGCCGCTCAATCTCCATGCAAGTAGGTGGAGGCTGGACAAGTTCGGGTGGAGGACCGTCCCCCGCTGCTGCGACAGAACATCTTCCCGAAGAGGCAGTCTGATCGGAGGATCGATGGCCATGTGCAGAAGCTCGGGATACCAGACTCTTCGCGCCCAGCCCGGGGCCACAAGAATGACTTGGGCCCGGTCGCGCTTGATCTTCTTCAGCACTCTGAGCAGAAGTGGTATGGGTGGAAAGGCGTATAGAAGACCGCAACTCCACTCGCGACGAAAAGCGTCGCATAGCGAGTGCCGCCTTGGAATCTCCAACGAGCAGAGCTGCTGACATTGCGCGTTCTCTTCGGTGGTGAATAGATCTAAATAAGGCTCTCCGCACTGCTGAAAGAGACCTTGCACCACCTCCGAGTGAAGACACCATTAGTGATCCATCATGCACAGGCGGCTGAGTTTGTCTGCCCTGGCCTTCAGAGAACCTGCCAGGCGTTGAACCACCAGGGACATGCCCTGATGTTCCACCCACTTCCAGAGACGAAGTGCCTCCTGACATAAGGTCCACAAACCCACCCCGCCCTGTTTGTTGCAGTACCACATGGCGGTGGTGTTGTCCGTGAACACCTGCACTACTCTCCCTTTGACAGAAGGAAGGAATGCCTTCAGTGCAAGATGAATCGCCCGAAGCTCCAGAAGTTTGATGTGGAGCCCAGACTCCGCCGGAGACCAGAGGCCTCCCCCATGTGGCCGTCCCACCCCAGAAGTGATGCATCTGTCACCACTGTGAACTCTGGTTGGGGAAGGGAGAGGGACCTGCCATTGACCCAATCCTGGTTTGTTAGCCACCACTGCAATTGGTGTGCAGTGCCCTCCGAGATCTGGACGCAATCGGAAAGATTCCCCTGATGCTGTGCCCACTGGAACTTCAGGTCCCACTGCAGAGCCTGCATATGCCACCTGGCATAGTCCACCAACAGGATGCAGGAGGCCATGAGGCCCAGTAGCCTCAGGGTCAGTCTGACCGACACCCGGGATAGAGGCTGAAAGATTGGAATCATAGCCCGAATATCCCGGACTCGCTGCCCAGGGGGATAAGCCCGAAACTACGCTGTGTCCAGAACCGCTCCGATGAAAAGGAGATTCTGAGAGGGAATCAGGTGTAACTTCGGCACATTGATGGAGAACCCCAGCGAATGCAGGAGATCGGCCGTAGTCTGGAGGTGGGAGACGACAGCCTGGGGCGAGCCCGCCTTCAACAGCCAGTCATCGAGATATAGGGAAGACTGGAACCCCTGATCTGCGCAGATGAGCTGCGACCACCGCCATCACTTTCGTGAACACCCGAGGGGCGCTGGTAAGGCCAAAGGGGAGCACAGTAAACTGAAAGTGCTCGTGGCCTACCGTGAACCGTAGGTAACGCCGATGGGCTGGCAGGACAGGGATGTGAAAATAAGCGTCCTGCAAGTCCAACGCTACCATCCAGTCTCCAGGGTCGAGGGCAGGCAGGACCTGAGTCAGTGTCAACATTTTGAACTTCTCCTTCCGGAGGAAGCGGTTGACGTTCCTGAGATCCAAGATAGGACACAGGCCCTTGTCCTTCTTGGGCACCAGAAAGTAGTGGGAATAACAACCACGACCTACTTCCGGGGGCAGGAACTCGCTCGATGGCTCCCTTGGCCAAGAGAGCCGTAACTTCCTGTTGGAGAAGGGCCGAGTGATCCTTCGACATGCAATGGAATTGAGGTGGCATGGATGGAGGGGTAGTCTCGAAGGGGAGGGAGTAGCCAATCGGACTATCTGCAAAACCCACCTGTCTGACGTGATGTTGAGCCAGTGGGGGAGGTGAGGGCGAATCCTGCCGCCCACTGGCGAATGGTGGCCCTGAAAGGTCAGACTAGGAGGGCTTGGAGGCTGCTGCAGAGGGGGCACTGATGGACTGGCCCGCCCGCTGGGCCCCACACCCACGGCGGTGGGTCCCACGTCCCCGGCCGCGCAGAGGCTGGACAGCTTGCGCAGGCCTGTGGCTCTGGACGGAACGTGGCGGGCACCCCTTCCATAGCCACGAAAAGGGCGAAAATCAGACTGCGCGGGGCGAGAGGCAGAAGCGAGGCCTAAAGACCTGGCCGTAGCCCTGGAGTCCTTAAAGCGCTTGAGTGCTTTGTCTGCTTTGTCGCCAAACAAGTGTCGGGCATGTTCGGGTGATGTCCAAACAGCTTGGACATCACCCGAAAAGCCAGTGGACCTCAGCCAGGCGTAGCGTCTCAGGGCTACTGGCATTAAAATCGTCCTGCCCAGCGAGTCGGCGGTGTCCAGCCCACATCGTATGGCGAAATTCGCTGCGTCTCTCCCTTCGGCAACTGCACGAGAGAGCATGACCCGGGTCTCCTCCGGGCACTGTGGCAGCACCTGCGTGACCGTGTCCCACACAGAGTGGGAGTAACGGCCCAAGAGACATGCAGTGTTCACCGACCGCAGTCCTAAGCTGGAGGAAGAAAAAAAATTCTTCCCAAGGTGGTCCAGCTTCTTGGATTCCCTATCAGGTGGTGCGGTAGGGAATGCACCCTTTGAAGTCGAGGCTTGGACCATCTCAGGGATGGGGTGTTGGGAGAGGAAAATGGGGTCACCCAGGGCCGGGCGGTGGCGTCGGGCAATCATCCTATCCACAGGAGCCCCTGTGTTGGGCTTGGACCAAGTGCCCAAAAGGATGTCCGTGAGGGCCTCATTGAACGGGAGCAGGGGCTCCGAAGAGGCCGCTGCTGGTTGAAGCACCTCGGTCAGGAGCTTAGTCCTGACCACCATCGTAGGAAGCTCAAGGATCTGAAAGAGACACGTTAGTGACAGATTCCTTACCTTAGAATATCCCCAGGCGTCAGGCTGGATCCAGAAAGTTTTTTGCGTAGCAGTACCCTTGCGCATCGGTAGGCGGCGTCGTGCGGCTCCGCGTCCGTCGTCGGCGTCGTGGTCGCCGGGATGACGTCGCGGGCAGTACTTAGACGCCGCCCCTGCGCGCTGACGTCAGTTCTTCTTTATCCGCGTCAGTAAGCGCAGATCCGGGAAGAGCAGTGCCCTAGTCACTTTCTGACTATCCTTTTTTGTGAATTTTTTCACTGTTTCTTCAACGAGTCTTCACGACTCCTAAGGTGTCGTAGGGATGCCCGGCTTTAAGCCCTGCGAGGCCTATGGTCGCATGATGTCGATCTCGGACCCGCATCTCGAGTGTCTCTTCTGTCTCGGCCGAGACCACGACACAAAGTCGTGCCCTGACTGCCGGAAACTTCATCCGAAGGCTTTGCGAGAGCGGTCTCGATAGCTACTCGAGGTCCGGCAGTCGGCTCCGCGCCGCACCAAGCCCCGGTCCCGGGAGAGGTCGAGGGGCCGTTCGCGGAGTCCCCGCCGTTCGTCGGAATCCAAGTCTTCGCGCTCCTCCGGTAAGTCGAAGCACAAGAAGTCTAACAGGCGTCATCGCTTTAAGACTTCGCCTCGCCGGTCTCGCGACTCGGCTGAGGCCCCAGTCGGCACCGGCACCGTCCCCGCGGCCCCGGACATGCCTGTTGAGCCGCCCACGAATTACCCGTTCTTTCCGGGGTCGGGGGCGACTCCGGCCGAAATACAGGAATTCCTGTCGGCCATGGCCCGCCTCTTCGGGCCTTCAGGTCCCTCCGGTGCGCCTTCGGGCCCCGCGGGCCCTGATGGGGTTGCCCCGGCGCCGCCGTCGACTCCGGTCCCGGAGCCGCCTGTCCCACCAGCCTTCATCCCGGCCTCGGCTCCGGCCCCGGCCTCGATCCCGGGTCCGGTGGTGCCGCAACTCCCATCGACGCCGGTTGAGCTAACTCCGCCGACGCCGATGTCCCCGGTGCCGTTCCTGACGCCGTCCGGGGCTCCGGACGGCGTCGGTCCCCTGTTCTCTCCGGCTCCGGACATGGAGCCGGACCGACGTCGCTCGACGCCGGCTCCGGCGCCCATGAGACCTTGGGTCCCAAATGTCCCTCCTCCTCCATATTTTGAACAAGAGGAGGACCAGGAGATATGGGAGGGGTCTGAGGACCCTCTCACACAACAGTGTGAGTTTGACCCGAACTGGGCTGAGGAACTTGGGGATGCCGGTGGTCTAGACACCTCCCCTGACACTGGCATGCTGTCTCCTCCCGTGGCTACGGAGGAGGGGGCTAATTTTGCAACGGTGTTGCGTAGAGCAGCTGGAGCCTTACATCTCCAGTTGCCTACTGTGGCCGTCAGGACTAACCTCCTGACAGAAGTGCTTCAGCCGGCAGCTTCCTCTTCGGAGACTGTGCTGCCGTTTAATGATGCACTCACTGACGTTCTTTTGGGTGCCTGGTCCAAACCCACCACAGGGGCTCCTGTGGATAGGAACGTGGCCCGACGCCATCGCCCTGCTCCGGGCGACCCCTTGTTTCTCTCCCAACATCCCACCCCTGAGAGCTTGGTTGTCCAAGCCTCTGCCTCCCAAACCGCCTTCCCTACCGCCCCTCCGGATAGGGAATCCAAACGCCTGGACCAATTTGGGAAGAAGGCTTTTCTTCCTCCAGTGCTGGCTTGCGGTCCGTCAACACCGCTTGCCTTTTGGGCCGATATACCCACTCCCTGTGGGATTCGGTGGCGGCTGTTTTGCCGCAGTGTTCTGAGGAGGTCCAGACACTGCTTACCCGCGCCATTGCGGAAGGGCGAGATGCGGCTAAATACACCATCCGTTGTGGCCTTGATACCGCCGACTCGCTGGGCAGATCGCTTGCAACGATGGTGGCGCTACGTCGCCACGCCTGGCTGAGAACAACTGGTTTCTCGGGTGATGTCCAGAATACACTCATGGACATGCCCTTTGATGGAGCCGGTCTTTTTGGTTCAAAGGCAGACCATGCGCTGGAGCGGTTTAAGGACTCACGGGCTACGGCCAAGTCCCTGGGCCTTTCTGTTGTACGCCCTCCGCTCACCTCTGCTTTTCGCCCCTTTCGTGGCCACGGAAGGGGCGCCCAGTCACGTCAGCTGCCCAGCCACCGGCCCGCGCAGCAAGCGTCTACGCGTGGCCGAGGACGTGGATACCGCCGTGGCGGTTCGGGCAACCAGCGTGCGGGTCAGGGCACCACCTCCAACCCGTCCGCGGCCTCCAAGCCCTCCTAGTCCCTCCTTTCCGGTTCACAGCACGCCAGTAGGGGGCAGGGTCCGCCATCACCTTCACCACTGGCGTCCCATCACCTCGGACAGGTGGGTCTTGGACATTGTCCGAAGGGCTACTCCCTCCCCTTCGAGACCACCCCCCAGCCATGCCACCTCAATTCCACCGCATGTCAGGGGATCACTTGGTACTTCTGCAGAAGGAAGTCACGGCCCTCTTGGCCAAGAGGGCCATCGAGCATGTTCCGACCCCAGAAGTAGGGCGTGGTTGCTACTCCCACTACTTCCTGGTGCCCAAAAAGGACAAGGAGGACATGCGTCCTATCTTGGACCTCCGGAACGTCAATCGCTTCCTCCGGAAGGAGAAGTTCAAGATGCTCACCCTAGCTCAGGTCTTGACTGCCCTCGACCCTGGAGACTGGTTGGTAGCGTTGGACTTGCAGGACGCTTATTTTCACATCCCCGTCCTGCCGGCCCACCGGCGTTACCTGCGGTTCACGGTAGGCCTCGAGCATTTTCAGTTCACCGTGCTCCCCTTTGGCCTTACAAGTGCCCCTTGGGTGTTCACGAAAGTGATGGCAGTGGTCGCAGCTCATCTGCGCTGGGCAGGGGTTCCAGTCTTCCCCTACCTCGACGACTGGTTGCTGAAGGCGGGCTCGTCCCAGGCAGTCGTCTCCCACCTCCAGACTACGGCCGAACTCCTGCACTCGCTGGGGTTCTCCATCAATGTGCCGAAGTCGCATCTGATTCCTTCTCCACGGCTCCTTTTCATCGGAGCAGTTCTGGACACAACGCAGTTTCGGGCCTATCCTCCCGAACGGCGAGTCCGGGATATTCGGGCTATGATTCCGATCTTTCAGCCTTTATCCTGGGTTTCGGTACGGATGACCCTGAGGCTGCTGGGCCTCATGGCCTCCTGCATCCTGCTGGTCAATCATGCCAGATGGCATATGCGGGCTCTGCAGTGGGACCTGAAGTTCCAGTGGGCGCAGCACCAGGGCAACCTGTCCGATCACGTCCAGATCTCGGAGGGGACTGCACTACAGTTGCAGTGGTGGCTCTCGAACCGGCAATGGGTCATGGGCAGATCCCTCTCCCTTCCCCAGCCAGAGCACACAGTTGTGACGGACGCGTCCCTTCTGGGATGGGACGGTCACATGGGAGAGGCGGAGATCAGAGGCCTCTGGTCTCCGGCGGAGCTCCATATCAACCTTCTGGAGCTCCGGGCGATCCGACTTGCACTCAAGGCATTCCTTCCCTCTGTCAAAGGGAAGGTAGTGCAGGTGTTCACAGACAACACCACCGCCATGTGGTATTGCAACAAACAAGGCGGGGTGGGGTCGTGGACCCTTTGTCAGGAGGCTCTGCGCCTCTGGACATGGCTGGAACATCAGGGCATGTTCCTGATGGTTCAACACCTGGCAGGTTCCCTGAACGCCAGGGCGGACGAACTCAGCCGCAGGTGCATGATGGATCACGAATGGCGTCTTCACTCGGAAGTGGCGCAAGGACTCTTTCTACAGTGGGGAGAGCCTTGGTTAGATCTATTCGCCACCGAAGAGAACGCGCAATGTCATCAGTTCTGCGCGTTGGAATTTCCAAGGCGGCGCTCGCTCGGCGACGCTTTCGTCGCGAGTGGAGTTGCGGTCTGTTGTACGCCTTTCCGCCTATACCACTTCTACCCAGAGTGTTGAAGAAGATTCGGCACGACCGGGCCCATGTCATTCTTGTGGCTCCGGACTGGGCTCGAAGAGTTTGGTATCCCGAGCTACTCAATATGAGCGTAGATCCCCCGATCCGTCTGCCTCTTCGTGAGGATCTTCTGTCGCAGCAGCAGGGGACGGTCCTCCACCCGAACCTGTCCAGCCTCCACCTGCTTGCGTGGAGATTGAGCGGCGGCAGTTGATTCCTTTCGACTTGCCTCCCGAAGTTTGTGATGTGATTCTGGCAGCCAGGCGTCCCTCCACTAAGGTGGTATATGCCTGCAGGTGGAACAAGTTTGTGGCATGGTGCACAGCAAAGGCTGTGAATCCCCTTTCTGCCCCTCTCTCTGGGGTTCTCCTGTTCCTTCTTTCCCTGGCCCAACAGGGTTCTGCCCTGGGTACCATCAAGGGCTATCTTTGTGCCCTCTCGGCCTTCCTCAGGCTTCCTGATCAGCCCTCCCTTTTCAAGTCCCCTGTTGTTAACAGGTTTCTAAAAGGCATTACACACCTCTTCCCTCCTGTTCCGTTTGTGATGCCTCAGTGGGACTTGAACTTGGTTCTTACCTTTCTTATGTGCGCTCCCTTTGAGCCTTTACATAACTGTCCTCTTCGTCTTCTGACTCTGAAGACTGCCTTTCTGGTGGCCATCACCTCCGCTCGGCGGGTGAGTGAGCTCCAGGCTCTATCATGTAAACCTCCCTTTCTGTCTGTCCATCCAGACAAGGTTGTTCTTAGGACGCGTCCGTCCTTCTTGCCAAAGGGGTTACTGCTTTCCACATTGGGCAGACCATCACTTTGCCCACCTTCTTTCCGCCTCCGCATCCTTCCAGAGAGGAAGAGAGGCTCCACCGTCTGGACCCAAAGCGTGCGCTTTCCTTTTACATCGACCGCACACGCCATTTCCGGGTGGATGACCAGCTCTTTGTTGGCTACGTGGGCGCCAAAAAGGTCGGGCGGTGCACAAGAGAACCATCTCCCGCTGGGTAACCTTGTGTATCAAAGCCTGCTATTCTTTGGCTAAGAAGGAGCCTCCTGTTGGGCTGCGTGCCCATTCCACCAGGGCAACGGCTGCTACCACGGCTTTGGGCCGCGGTGTTCCGCTGCTGGATATCTGTCAGGCAGCTACGTGGGCCTCGCTGCACACGTTTACAAAGCATTACTGCCTTGACAGTCAGGTCCGGAGGGACGGCTTCTTTGGCCGTTCTGTCCTCCGGGACTTCCTTGTCTGATCTTTGTTCGCAGACCCACCACCGGGGTTGGTATTGCTGGGGTATCTATTCTAAGGTAAGGAATCTGTCACTAACGTGTCTCTTTCAGATGCACAAGTTACTAACTTGTGTAACAATATATCTGTAAGAGACAGTAGTTAGTGACAGATTCCTTACCGCCCACCCATCCTCCCCGTTCTGCGAACTGATTTCTAGGGTTAAGGACATCCCTTTCAGGGCCCTAGTATTTTTCAGACACCTATGTCAGCTTCTTGCATGGCTCTGCGTTCCTGGCGCGGAAAGTCGTGTACAGAACTGACGTCAGCGCGCAGGGGCGGCGTCTAAGTACTGCCCGCGACGTCATCCCGGCGACCACGACGCCGACGACGGACGCGGAGCCGCACGACGCCGCCTACCGACGCGCAAGGGTACTGCTACGCAAAAAACTTTCCGGATCCAGCCTGACGCCTGGGGATATTCTAAGGTAAGGAATCTGTCACTAACTACTGTCTCTTACAGATATATCGTTACACAAGTTAGTAACTTGTGCTTTAAGGCCTCAGCCGCCCTACGCAACACCACTGCGTATGATGCACCCTCCTCCGTAGCCACGGTAGGAGGAGATAGCATGCCAATGTCTGGGGAGGTGTCCAGACCACTGGCCTCACCCAACTCCTCTCTCCAGTCCGGTTCGTCCAACTGGTCTGCCAAAGGGTCAACAGACCCCTCCCAGTCCTCCTCACCCTCCTCTGGTAGCCACTCAGGGCAATAGGGAACACCAGGGGAGAACAGGGGTACAAAAGTACCGGTCATCACCGGTCCCGATGTCGGTTGACGTTGGTCCGGCTCCATGTCCACATCGAGGGGGAGGCTTGGGTCGACGTCGGTTGGGGACACAACCGGCGTCGATGGGGGCGGAGGTGTCGCCAATGGATTCGCCCCCGGGGGAGGTGTCACAAGGTCGACCGGCGCCGATCCGGATCTAGGCCTGGATCCCTGGGGGCCCTGCGGTGCCGAAACCGCTGGCATCTAAGGCCTAAAGCACCTCAGCCGAGTCCGCGGGGCCCGAAGGCGCACTGGCGGAGTCGGGCTGCCCAAAGATGGAGTGGGTCGCCCCGGAAAGGGAGGGAGGCTCAGGCCGACCCAAAAGGCTCCGTAGGCGGAGCCGGGTGACAACCGTCTGCAACCCGCATCGCGTCGGCCGACGGACGGGGAGAACGCGAAGAGCGACGATGCTTCTTCGCCTTCTTTTTGTGCTTTGACTTACCCGAAGACGAAAACTTCGACGAGGAGTGGTGGTGATGGCTCCGTGACCGGTCCCGCGACCTCCCTCTCGACCGGGAACTTGAACTGCGCGGATCCGAGTGCTGGGCCTCCAGAAGCTAGCAGGAAGTCGGAGCACGACTTCGGGTCGTGGTCGTACTCCAGACACCATAGGCACACAAAATGGGGGTCCGTCTCCGACATCAGCTTGTGGCAGGAGCCACAAGGCTTGAAGCCGGTCCACCGAGATGACATCCCTGTTCACTAGGAGTCGTGAGGACTCGAAAAGATGTCGACAAAAAGTTGCAAAAAGAGAGTCAAAAAGTGACTCGAGGTACTGCTCTCTCCGGATCTGAGCTGCTGGCGCGGAAAAAGAAAGAACTGACGTCAGCGCGCTGGGGCGGCGTCTAAGTAGATACCGCGACGTCATTCCGGCAACCACGATGCCAACTACGAACGCGGAGTCAACCGACGGCACCTACCGACGCGCAGGGGTACTGCTGAAGAAATAAATTCTACGGATCCAGTCTGACGCCTGTGGGTCATTCTAGGGTGAGGAATCCATACCTAATAGTCTCTTTCAGATAAAAGTTTGCACATTTTTTAGATTCCAGATACGCCTCCCCCTATTACTTTTTTATAGCAAAATACACCACACCCATCACTACAATTCGGAGACAGACAGTATCTTCTGTCAAAAATATAATATATGGTTGGGGATTTTGGTGGTGGCAATTTTTGAAAAGCCTCAACACAAACTGTAAAGGAGTGGGTAGAGCTATTGAACATCTGTTATTCAGCGCCAAGAGACCTCTGGGTGAACGTGCGCTTTACAAATACACATGTTATGTTATTGATGAATCTGAGTTTTTGAAAAGAAATAAAAGAGTGGACAACTGGACATATGCTCTTGGTTGGCAAATGCAATGGGGCCATCCTGCATCAGTTCATCAACTGCTGCTAATAATACTAGGCCTAGCTAAGAAGACACAACTTTGGGGTGTCCAACGTGACCATGGCCACTCTATCGTTTTACTGATTGAGCATGAGAAAGAAAAAGAAAGCCTTCTCATCTTAACAAACATGCATAGAATACCTTACTTGGGCATGCAATCTGCACTGCAGAGTTGTAGTAGTAGTAGTTGTAGTAGTAGTAGCAGCAGTACATGACCAATGGTTTATCTGAGTTTTACAGTACAACCACTAGGCAGTCCACAAAATATAATAAAGGGGAGAGGGAAAGCTGACTGACACAGCAGAAGAAAGGAAGCTACAGACAGACCAGTACAGAGACAGTTTGAAGTAAAGTACAGACAATAGGAATATAGAAAATAAGTAAATAGGATAATGGAGGGATAACAAGAATTCAGAAACAAATAGATCAAAGAGGATTTAGGAAAAAAATATGAAATCAGGTAGAAATTATTCAAAATAAGGAGCAGTAAAAGTTAGGGAAATAAATATTAATGTTAACAACAGGAGAACTTACTGGCGGCAGCAGACCATCGGCCGAGGAACGGGAGGCACCTCCAGCTCCCTCACCTGCCTCAGACCTCTTCTTGCCCCTGGATGCTGATGTAAGACATAAAGACAAAAAAAGATTGGTGGTAAATGTAAGAAACTGGCTCTATATATACTGCACCAAAGTGAGGTACAGTGTGTATAGAGTCCAAGGGTCTCCAGAGGTTTGGCAGAGGTTAAAGTTAGATAGAACCTTACTCTCTAAAGTGGTAGCTTGGTCGAGCAGTAAGGCAGTATCAGAGGACAGTGTAAAGCATTTGATGTACACACTCAGTCAGCAAATGAAGCCACACCCTCAAGAACTGAACTCTAGGCCAATTGTTTTGTATAAAAAAAATATACTGTTGTTTTATTTTAGAACCA
>CAWUFW010026151.1:0-36361 GCA_963921515.1 Calotriton arnoldi | reverse complement strand
CAGTAACATATGAAGATGATTAATGGGCGGATGCCTTAGAGGCTCTGGACAAAGGTATGAGGGAGGCCTGTCTGAAGTTCTGTCTTTTTAAAATGCTACACGACTGGCATTGGACTTCAGCTAAACTGAATAGAACAGGTCTCCTTCCGCACATGCACTGCTGGAGGTGTGTGAGTACCCACTGCGATAAGATGCACATAATTTGTGAGTGCCCCTCGATCCAATCCTTTTGGTCATATGTTGGATCTGTTTTGAGCGCTTCTATGCCTCTACAGCTACCACTCACCTCCTCGGCTGTCCTCCTCCATGGCACACGGAGATCACCAGAGCCCTCCCGACCACAACGCCGTCTTTTCCATACAGCCCTAGCCATGGCAAGATATGTATCCTCCGTCAATGGAGGTCTCCAGCGCACCCGTCACAGGAGGCCTGGATAATGGCCATGATCTAGACGGCATCACACGAGCGGGTCATTTATAACCTACAAGATCAGACTGTTATGTTCCTTCAGACATGGGCACCCTTCCTTCAGGATGAGAACTCCGGCGGGTGCCCTGCACCGGGTGCTTCAGATCCCCCTACCCCAATGACCCACGCAGGGACACACTGAAACGCATAACCGGCTGCCGCCTCTATTATTACACAGAACAATTATTTGTAATATCACATTCCACCCCCCATCTCTTCTACCTCCATTAGCATACCATCGGTCCCCACCCCATTTTCTTTCCCCTGCTCCCCACTGCTATCACACCATGTTCTGTCCCTCCCTGTCCCCCCTGCCACCCCTCTTCCCACTGTCTTCACCCGCTTTCCCCCCACCCCCCCAAATGCTCATAGACCCCTCCTCACCAGCTCCCCTGTACCCTCACGAAAGTTTTTTGGCATTGGATTAGCACAGTGCCATCCACGCTGAGCTGAAAAATGACAAAAGCCTTTTAGCACTCCAGGCACAGTATTGCAGCTTTGGATTGGTAAAATACCATCCAATCCAGCCTAGAATGAATAAAAGCTACCCCTAACACGTTTAACTATAGTCAGGGCTCTTCAGAGAGGTACAGAGTTTTCTAGACACAAGGGAGCACCCAGTATAAGTCAAGACAATACACTTTCAGGCTTAGAGTGCTGCATAAATTATACAAAACAGGAAGCAAGGAACTCTGGTTAGTTCCCATGTTTAAGTAGAGAGCAGCTCCTTTATATGGAACACCTTACAACATCAGTGACACTCCGAATCTGCTCACCTCAAATGTAAAAACAAAATTAAAAAGTGAACCCTGCCTCCCTCATCGCACATGGCCAAAGGGGGCAGTGGGCTTTAAATGTAGTAATAAAATATTTATTTTTTGTTTTAAAAAAGCCTTAGAAATTCATCAGTTATGCAATCAATGATGTCATTTGAGATGTCATCAATGAAGTAATAAACTACCTAACCAAGAAAGTAAAACTTATATTTACAATAAAACGTGTTTGTTACACTAAAACATAATATTTATGAAACCTAAAATGTTAAATAACAAATAATTAGTAAAATACTATCCAACTTCAATCTTTTTATATAGACTTCCTAAAAGAAATACCCATGCCTGGATACTGCAATAAACTGTCTGAAAATAACAACTATCAAAAACCATCAAAAAGATTTAAGAAAGTGAGTATACAAAAATCGATACAGAATTATAAACTCACCCAAATAGCGAACAAAAATAAATCTAACGACCTCAACATCTACAAACTAACAACAAATTACCATATGAATTGAAACTTATGATTGTTTTTCATCCAACAGAAAAAAAGCACCTGCTCCACATAAGAGCACCTCCAACAAAAAAGCTGCAAAATCGTGAGAAACATCTGTACACAACATACATGTAATTATACAAAATAGAAGTGAGTGCATAATTTTAAGTGTAAATTATAAATATACAAATGTTAAAAATATTCTATATTTTTATATTATTACACTACTTTCAGATACAATGACAGAAGCTGCAAAGTATGTGACTTCACAAAAAGGAAATCAGTTACTAAATCACATGGGCTACACCTACAGCCAAGAAACTGCATCAACAGAAACTATAAACTGGAAATGTACTAAATATTATTCTAATGCATGCTATGGGAATGTTGTAATTCATGTAAGAGAGCCCAACCACCTCCCAATTGTAGCAGAAATAGACGTAAGAGAGATATTGCAGGATATAAGAGAAGCAAGCACTGGCTCCCAGTAGCCCACAAGCAAAATCCTTAAAGATATACTACCGAGCTATCTTCAAACTGGCTCTCAACAACTTCCACCAGCACCTGAAAGACACTAAAAGAGGCACCCTGGCCACCTGTCTTGAAGCCATCTCTAACCACAGCAAAGAATTCTTCAACACTGTGAAAGAGTTACCCAACCACTCAGCAACGGAGAACACAGTCACTCCTTCCCAAGATCTCTGTAACAACCTAGCAGACTTCTATCACAACAAAATCTCCACCATCTACGAACACTTCGACCCTCAACCGCCCGTCACCAACATCCACAGCCTCCTCAACCTCACCGGCTCCCACTCAAACCTCAGGATTACAACATGGGACCAACTCACCACGCAGACCACCTCTGCCATCATTAGCTCCATCCACTAAGGACCAACCAGGGACCCCTGCCCTCACCACATGTTCAAGCTGGGGAACAACACCATCAGCAAAGAACTCACCACAATCTTCAACACCTCCATCACCTCTGCTACCTTCCAAGAGGAATGGAAAAACGTGGAAGTCAAACCACTCTTTAAAAAATCATCCCCGACCCAACAGAACTACTGGCCCATCTCCCTGCTCCCGTTCCCTTCCAAAGTGCTGGAAAAAGCCATCAACCACCAACTAACCAACGACCTAGAGAACAGTGACCTCCTGGTCCCATCCCAATGTGGGTTCCGCTCGAATCACAGCACAGACACCACCCTAATCACAGCCACTGATGATATCAGGACGCTCCTAGACCAGGGAGAAACTGCCACCCTGATCCTCCTCCACCTCTCGGCAGCTTTCGACACTGTCCCACTTCACCCTTCTGAAAAGGCTCCATCAGCGTCTGTCTTCTACCCTACACCTCGGGCTACAATAGTCCTCACTCAGCCCTACCTTGTTCAACACCTATATGACCCCACTGGCCATCTTGGTAAGGACCTATGGAATGAACATCATATCATGTGCTGACGAAACTCAGCTCATCCTCTCTCTCTCTCTGCAGGCTGACACCGCCACCAACAAAGCCAACTTCCACCTGTGCATGACCAGCGTTGCCCACTGGATGCGAAACATCTACCTCAAACTCAACACCAACAAAATGGAGGTACTCATCTTTGGGAGCAACACTTCCCCGTAGGACGGCTCCTGATGGCCGGCAGAACTAGGACCCAAGCCCACAGAACACACCAGGAACCTAGGCATCATACTGGACAGCAAACTCACTATGAAAACCCAAATCAACACAGTATCCTCAATCTGCTTCCTCACTCTCCGCACACTCTGAAAAATCTTCAAGTGGCTCCCCGCCAGCACCAAACACACTGTCATACAGGCCCCAGTGACCAGCCACCTGGACTACGGCCACACTCTCTGCGTAGGAATCACCGCACACCTGCTAAAGAAACTACAGTCCATTCAGAACTTAACTGCCAGACTTGTCCTTGACCTTCCAGGATGGGCCCACATCACCCCTCTCCTCAGAAAGCTTCACTGGCTCCTAGTGCACAAGAGGTGCCAGTTCAAAACGCTAACCCACGCCTACAAGGCCCTTCACAATCACGGACTAGCATACATTAACCAATGGGTGAACTTCTACCAGCCCTCCCAGACAACAGTGCTCCACTTCCCTCTCCCTCGCACAGACTCCCCAAATCCACTGAAGGAGAGCTGTGATCGCTTCTTCTCCTACCTGGCTGCCAAGACCTGGAATAGCCTCCACCTCCAAACCTCACCCTCCCTGCAGGAATTCAGAAAGGGTCTAAAAACCTGGCTGTTCGACTGACTACACCCAGCAGCAGAAACCCCCAGCACCTGGATACTCTCACGGGTGAAAAGCAGCTCTATCCAAATCCAAATTGATAGATTGATTCAGTGTGGAATGTTGTAAGTACATTACTTTAAACTGTTTATGTAGGTTGTGTTCTACATTCTGAGTATTTATCTAGAGGGGTTGGAATGTTGGATGGAGAGAGAGATTAAGTGCCATGAGGAGCAGATGGATGTGAACAGTGGAGGTTGTTCTATCATAAAGAGGATTTCACTTCAAGCTACTTTCATGTGAAGTGGTTACTACAGGAACCCCAAAAATGTTACACCCCAAAATATTACCTCACCCAAACGCCCACAGGTGGATGAATTGGAGACAGTGTTAAGCCTCAGTTTCATGAGGCAATGTGTCTCCGAGATAAGGCACCTTAGAATATATAAGAAATACACACAAGGAAATAAAGACAGACTCAATAGCTGAGTTCCAGGGCAGAAATACATTTTAAGGATTTATAAACAAAATCCAGAAAGGTGCGAAAAAGTTGCGAAACAGTAATCATAAATACAACTGCAAAAAATCATAGCCTAGAGCAATTCAGGATAATGTGCAGAATCATAAAAAATTAGAAGTGCCAAATGAGCAGTAAAGTCAATTAGAAATCAGGCTGCATCCCTAGTAGCATTCAGGAAAGCTCTGGCACACCCCAAAACTGAGGGTTTACAGACAATGTATTGCATAGAAAATCATCAGTTTCTGCTAAATTATCATGGTGCAAACAAATGAATCTTAATTCCAGCAAATCAGAGCACAATTTTATAAAACACCATATTGCCGTAGCACCTAAGCACTATCCTACTACAGGAATATTGATCTGCTCACTCTATGCTAATGTTATCTGGAGATGGCAGGACAAACTAGTTACAACAACAGCCAACTATTTTGAATGAATGCAATACAGTGAGATAGCAGGAGGGCCTTGAAAAGTACAATATTACTGTGTCTGCTTTGGACAGTTTTCTCCAAGAACCTTCAAGAATAATGTCAATGGAAATAAACAAACATGATTGTGCTTGAATGTGTACTGCAAAAATAATGAACAGTGAACATGCAGGGGAGACAACCATTTTGAACAAGATGCTGTTGAGTCCCAATTAAGGCCTAGATAAATAAGCTATAAAAACATACTATAGTACATCATGGCAAAATCATTTCAAGTGCAGTAGCATCATCTCAGTATATACAAATATATATTTGAAAGTAAATCCATGTTCTATTCAGTGTTAATAATGCACAAACATATAAAATGCACAAAAACACTAACACCATCATGGCGGTTCCTGTCAATGCAATGTAGGAAAAGTTTGATGGACAACTTTTTCAAACATGGAGGCTGGCCATCATACTTTTACAAAGTGTTTTATTTTTCAAAACCAAACTCCAAAAGCAGGAGATTGTTTTTCAAAAATAAAAAAACGAATGACGCCATGGGAGCTTCCTCCATGGTGTGGGGATAATTTTTCTTTTTTTAATGTCCCTCACCACCGGGATATACCTAGCCATGATGGACAGTAAAAAAAAGGCTTCCTACCATCCACTCGATATAGGACGGATGGTGGGATGGCTTCCCTCGAACGGGACCTAGTCCTTCAGGCTGTTGGAGGAAGTTTTATTCTGACAGAGGAAATTTTACTCTGTCGGAGAACAACTTGCAGTCCACCCGACTCAAATCAGACTGGCAAACCTCAAGTCTGGTGGACAGGGTACTCTGTTGTCATTGCAAAGGAGTAGCTGTCTGCCAAACTCTAAATCAGCACGAGAGGCCCACATCTCGCAAGTCAGTACTGATCAAGATCCTCATGGGAACAGCCCATCCTGAACCATTGTCACCTTACCCATGCGCCAAACTGCTTTTTTAGTGTGTAAATTTGAGATTTGCACCCCCCCCAAATCTCACTGACTGCGCCTCTGCGAAAATGTTTTTGGGGTCTAAAACATCAGGTTTTGACTGAAATATTCACCTAGCTATAATATTCCTTTAACCTTTGTATTTTTATATATATATGTTACCTACTGGCGGTCGCCAGTAGGTAGTTATTGTTAGGACCTTGTTTCTATTCAAAAAGTGTTTTTTCTTTTGCAAATATCTTTGGCACCGTTTGACAAATCTTCGCAAAATTTTCAAAACTAATGGTTCAATCAGGTCAACTCGTGTCTTGAAAGTTTCTGGGTGATTCGTCAAGCGGGGGCCGAGAAAATAGGGAGTACCAAAACACGTTTTCTCCATGTTAATTTCCATAGGAACTTTAGACAAAGCTACAGCCCGAAAAGCTGAACGGAATTACACCAAATTTGGCAAAAGGTAGGTCTTGGTCCCAAAGCGTGCTTTTTTAAAAATGGTGTAAATCCGTTCAGTAGTTCCTGAGAAATTAAAAAATAAAAATATCG
This sequence comes from Calotriton arnoldi, assembly GCA_963921515.1. Taxonomy (NCBI): domain Eukaryota; kingdom Metazoa; phylum Chordata; class Amphibia; order Caudata; family Salamandridae; genus Calotriton; species Calotriton arnoldi. The sequence goes on along the minus strand of CAWUFW010026151.1, from coordinate 29,913 downwards.
ATATCTGAGGGCCGAGGAGGATTTGCGAACCCTCCCGAGTACAAGCTTGATTCTGATTGGCTGTCAACAGTCCAAACTAGGAAGTGCTGGCAGCCATCTTGTGACCCTGTAAAGCCGAGTCACAATAAAACAGTAAAAAAAAGGATGAAAAACAAGAAAAGGGGGCAGGGTAGAAACACCCTGACCCCCCCCAGGCCTGCTCAGAGGATCCCACAAGGACCCCCATGGCCAAAATAAGCATTTTTTAAAAAACAATTGGCCAAATTCGTGCTGAGTGCGCGAATCCGTCTGACAAAAAATTTAAAAAACGAAGCGTGGGAGTCCGCGCTTCGTTTCTGTGAGCCCCTGGGTGGGCCAGGTCCCGGGGGCAATGAGGTAATTATATGTGGGGGCCCCAGCCCTGGGGACTGCCACTTCCCTGGGGTTTTATTTATTATGCACGGGGAACTCACGGCCCCCCGCAGCCCGGGGACCGCTAGCTCCCTGGGGCATTATGTTAATAGGGTCGGGGGCCTCGCGGGCCCCCTCAAGCCCCAGGGACTGCCACCTCCCAGGGGCTCATTGAGAAACAAATGCGCAGGGGGCTCCTTCCCCCCCATGCTGCCCCAGGGACCAATACCTCCCCGGGGCATTACTTTATGGTGTTGGGGGGCCTCGTGGGTCCCCCAAGCCCCGGGGACCGCCACCTCCCTGGGGCTCCAATTAAATTTTAGAAGTGTGGGGGGGCTCTTGCCCCTCCCCACACTGCCCTGGGGACCACCACCTCCCCAGGGCACACATTATGTTAATATGGGGGTCCCTTATGGACCCCCGGCCCCGGGGACCACCACCTCCATGGGGCTATGTCAATGTTGGGAGGGTGGCCATGCGGCCCCACTTCTGGAGCCCTACTTGGCCCTGGGGACTGCCACCCCCCAGGGCCGGCTCCTGCAATGTCCTGGGGTGCCCACCCCCTGGACATTGCCGTTTGCTATGGCAGGGTGGGAGCACGGCTCCCGCCCTGCCATAGCAAACACTGCTTTGCTTCTTGGAAGCGAAAGCAGGAAACCTGCTCTCACTTCCAAGAAGCAAAGCAGATTGCTTTTGGACAAGGGGAGCTGCATGTCAGTAGCTCCCCTTGTCCAAAAGCAATGCTGGCTCCTGCAGGAGGTGAGGAGCCGGTAGGGACTGTGGGGGCATTGGGGCTCCCCCCATGGTCCCCATCAAAGAGGCCAGGCCCCAGGGGATGGGGTCCCTGGGGCCAAAAGTGGCCCAGGGAAGGGGGGCCACGCAGCCCCCTCCCTTTTGTATTTAAAAAAAAAGAAATAAATAAGGCCAGGCCCCGGGGGATGGGGTCCCTGGGGCCAAAATTGGCCTAAGGAGGGGGGCCACGCGGCCCCCTCCAGAAATATTTAAAAAAAGAAAGGCTGGCCAGGCCCCGGGGGATGGGGTCTCCGGGGCCCAGAGAGGTCCAGGGAAGGGGGGCCACGTGGCCCCCTTCGAAAAATACATTTTTGCTGGGCCCTGGGGGATGGGGTCCCCGGGGCCAATATTGGCCCGGGGAGGGGGGCCCCAGAGCCCCCCTCCCCTGTAAAAAAAAAAGAAAAGGCCTAGCCCCGGGGGATGGGGTTCCTGGGGCCGTAATCGGCCTCAGGAGGGGGGCCTTGTGCCCCCCTCCTTTATAATAATAAAAATAATGGCTCAGGTCCCAGGGGATGGGGTCCCTGGGGCCCAAAAGGCTCAAGAGTAGGGGGGCCACACAGCTCCCCTTCTTAAAATAAAATAATAAATAAAAATGGCAACTTGGTGGAGGCCCCGCCCCCTCCCTGCATGACTCTGCAAACGCGCCTCCTGGCGCACTCTGCGTTGGGGGATTAAGTCCCCATTGCTAGTGAGGGTCCCTGGGAGCCAACTAGGCCACCAGGAACCTCCAGTAAGCCCCACACAGTAGGATTGCTGAGAGGTGGTACGAGGCACCGCCCCTTTTTACACCACTCTGCAAACGGGCCTCTTGGCACACTGCTGGTTGGGTGATGAGGTCCCCATGTGTCCTGAGGACCTCAGGACTGAAGTGGACTTCATCCCCCGAGCAGCAGTGCGCCAGGCGGCACGTTTGCCGAGTGGTGGACAAAGGGGGCATGGCCTGTGTCCACCTCTCAGCAATCCCACTGTGTGGGGCTTACTGGAGGTAACAGGTAGGCTAGTTGGCCCCTAAGGACCCCCAGCACCGAAGTGGTCTTTAATCCCCATGCAAGAGCGCGCCAGGGAGCGCGTTTGCAGAGTGGTGGGGAAAGGGGCGTGGCCTGCTATGAGAACTTAGCAATGCTGCTGTGTGGGACTTACTGGAGGTAGTAGGAGGGGTAGTTGGCCCCCAAGGTTGTCCTTGGGGGCCAACTACCTCTCCTGTTACCTCCACTAAGTCCCACACAGTGGGATTGCTAAGAGGTCTGCGGAGGCTATGCCCCACTTTCTCCATCACTCTTCAAACGTGCCTCCTGGCACAGTACTGGTTGGGGGAGGAAGTCCACTTTACTCCTGAGGGACTTTAGAGGCCAAGAAGCCCTCCTGGTACCTCCTGTAAGTCCTACACAGCAGAATTCCTGAGCGCTGTTTGGCGGCCCAGCCCCCTTTCTCCACCACTCTGCAAACGCGACTACCAGTCAAAGAAGCATTTGTAATGTAATAGGTCTCGCATTTGCAAGAGTTAGAGCTATTGGTGTTGTAAATCTAATAGTTTTTTACTAATGTTTTTTGGAGTGGAGTAGATGTACTTTGTGTGTAGTGGAATTATGTGGTATGTTGTGCAGTGAAATTATGTGGATAGAAAGTATGTGGTATTTAGTGTATGGGAATAATGTAGAGTGGATTATGTGTTATGGAGAGTAATTATGTGGTATGGTAGTCTGTGTTGTGGAGTGGTAACCTCAGGTTTAGTCTTCCTCATTTCTATAGACGCTAAATTATAAACTCAATGAGACAAAAAGAAGGAATCACTGAGGAGCACTTCTGGACCTAGTCAGAGGTATGAGCAGGGCCACTGGAATTATGCGACTGTTTGGCTGCACCGACTTTCGCACAAATATACATTTTCCGCATTAGCCACATAATCCATCATCTGCTACCTAATTTGCAGATTTGAACAAAAAAAGCCTTGTTTCTAGCTCAAACGGCTCAAACGTTACCAAAAATGCAGCGACAAGTGTTACAGCGTGGTGGAAGGTCCTTTGCAAACCTAGAATGGTCACCTGTTACTTATTGCTTAATGTGGGTGTTAAATTGGTACTAATGGTGTGCAAGCCACTCTTTCTGCGCCTCTCTTGCCTCTTTATGCATTTCTGTTGCTTCTTTCAGTACCTTTCTTTCTTTTTCTGCACTTCTCTTGCCTCTTTCTGCAAATCATATCTACTTTCTGCACCTCTTTTGCCTAATTCTGCACCTCTGTTGCCTCTTTCTGCATCTCACTTGCTTCTTTCTGCAACCCTTATGCCTCTTTCTGCACCCCTCTTCCCTCTTTCTGCACCCCTCTTGCCTCTTTCTGCACCTCTGTTCCTTCTTTCTGCACTCCTTTTATTTCTTTCTGTAACTCTCTTGCTTCTTTCTGCACGCCTCTTGCTTCTTTCTGCACCCCTTGTGCCTCTTTCACACCCCTCTTCCCTCTTTAACCACCCCTCTTGCCTCTTTCTGCAAATGTGTTCCTTCTTTATGCATGTCTTTTGTTTCTTTCTGCACCTCTCTTGTTTCTTTCTATATCCCTCTTGCCTCTTTCTCCAACCCACTTCCCCCTTTCTGCATGTCTGTTGCTTCTTTCTGCATCTCTCTTGCTTCTTTCTGCACCCCTCGTGCCTCTTTCTGCACCCCTCATCCCTCTTTCGGCACTCCTCTTGCCTCTTTCTGCACTCCACTTCCCTCTATCTGCACCCCTCCTGCCTCTTTCTGTACCTCTGTTCCTTTTTTCTGCACTTCTTTTGTTTCTTTCTGCACCTCTCTTGCTTCTTTCTGCACACCTCTTGCCTCTTTCTCCATCCCTCTTCCCCCTTTCAGCATATCTGTTGCTTTTTTCTGCACTTCTCTTGTCTCTTTCTCCACCCCTCTTCCCTCTTTCTGCAACTCTGTTGCTTTCTGCACCTCTCTTGCTTCTTTCTGCACCGCTCATGCCTCTTTCACACCCCTGTTCCCTCACCCCTCTTGCCTCTTTCTGAACCTCTGTTCCTTCTTTCTGCACTACTTTTGTTTCTTTCTGCACCTGTCACTTCTTTCTGCACCCCTTTTGCCTCTTTCTGCACCCTTCTTGCCTCTTTCTGCACCACTGTTCCTTCTTTCTGCACTTCTTCTATTTATTTCTGCAGCTCACTTGCTTCTTTCTGCACACCCTTGCCTCTTTCTCCACCCATCCACCCTCTTTCTGCACCTCTGTTCCCTCTTTCTGCACTTCTTTTGTTTCTTGCTGCACATCTATTGCTTCTTTCTGCACCCCTCGTGCCTTTTTCTGCACTCCTCTTCCCTCTTTTTGCACCCCTCTTGCCTCATTCTCCACTTCCATTGCTTCTTTCTGCTTTACTCTTGCTTCTTTCTGCACCTCTCTTGCTTCTTTCTCCACCACTCGCGCTTCTTTCTGCACCCCTCTTCCCTCTTTCTGCACCTCTGTTGCTTTTTTCTACACTTCTCTTGCTTCTATCTGCACCTCTGTCCCTTCTTTCTGCAACCCTTGTGCCTCTTTGTGCACCCCTCTTCCCTCTTTCTGCACCCCGCTTGCCTCTTTCTGCACCTCTGGTCCTTCTTTCTGCACTTCTTCTGTTTCTTTCTGTACATCTCTTGCTTGTTTCTGCACCCCACGTGCCTCTTTCTGCACCCCTCTTGCCTCTTTCTGCACCTCTGTTCCTTCTTTCTGCACTTCTTTTGTTTCTTTCTGCACATCTCTTGCTTCTTTCTGCACCCCACATGCCTCTTTCTGCACTCCTCTTCCCTCTTTTTGCACCTCTGTTCCTTCTTTCTGTACTTCTATTGTTTCTTTTGCAACTCTCTTGCTTCTTTCTGCATGCCTCTTGCTTCTTTCTGCACCCCACGTGCCTCTTTCTGCACCCCTCTTCTCTATTTTTGTACCCCTCTTGCCTCATTCTGTACCTCTGTTGCTTCTTTCTGCACTCCTCTGGCTTCTTTCTGCACTCCTTGTGCCTCTTTCACACCCCTCTTCCCTCTTCGTGCACCCCTCCTGCCTCTTTCTGCACCTCTGTTCCTTTTTTCTGCACTTCTTTTGTTTCTTTCTGCAGCTCTCTTGCTTCTTTCTGCACCCCCTTGCCTCTTTCTCCACCCCTCTTCCCTCTTTCTTCACCCCTGTTGCCTCTTTCAGCATCTCTGTTCCTTCTTTCTGCACTTCTTTTGTTTCCTGCTGCACATCTCTTACTTCTTTCTGCACCCCTTGTGCCTCTTTCTGCACCCCTCTTCCCTCTTTATGCACCCCTCTTGCTGCACCTCTGTTGCCTCTTTATGCACCTCACTTGCTTCTTTCTGCACCCCTCTTGCTTCTTTCTGCACCCCTCTTTCTTCTTTCTGTACCTCTCTTGCCTCTTTCTGTACCCCTAATCCCTCTTTCTGCACATTTCCTGCCTGTTTCTGCACCTCTATTGCCTCTTTCTGTACCTCTGTTGCTTCTTTCTGCACTTCTCTTGCCTCTTTCTGCACCCTTTGCGCCTCTTTCAGCAACTCTGTTGCTTCTTTCAGCACTTCTCTTCCTTCTTTCTGCCCCCCTCTTGCCTCTTTCTGCACCTCTTTTGCTTCTTTCTGCCACATTAGAGGTTTTTCCTCCTATTCCTCTGGGGCAACTACTTGCTCTATGCTCCAAAATCAAGTCTGGCTCTCCGGCCAATCCACTGAAACCTGACCAATTTCGGAAAATGTTATCCACTATCTCGTTTCCCTTAGGACAGGTGATCAATGGGTCTTTTAGTACAGCGGTCGTGCCTATTGCTTGGAAACAGGCCAGGGTGATACTGCTGCTTAAAAAACCATCCTTAGACGTAAAAAAACCAGAAAACTTTCGGCCGTTCTCCTTGCTACCTTGGGCCGCAAAGATCACGGAGGCTTATATCAACTCCCTCCTCACGGACCACCTAAACTCCAACAACAGTTTAGACCCCTCCCAAAATGGCTTTCGCCCTGGCCACAGCACATCTTTGGACAGCTCTGGATGCAGGGCAGACGTCGGCGCTGATCCTTCTGGATCTCAGCGCCGCGTTTGATACTGTGTCCCACGTCATTCTGTTGCGACGCCTGGAGGAGGCTGGAATTGTAGGCTCTGCCCTTAAGTGGCTTGCCTCATTCCTTGCTGATAGGATGTTTCAGGTGATAGCTCCCCCCTTCACCTCTGGCATATTTGCCATCAAGCAAGGGGTGCAACAGGGCTCCTCCCTGAGCCCTCTGCTTTTCAATCTATATGTACAACCACTGGCTGTAGTAGCCAAGAGCAGAGGGCTGACCATGGTCTCTTACGCTGACGACACACAGCTGGTGGTGGCTCTCTCGAGCGACTCTAAGCAGGACGCTTTTAAGTTTCAAAGTGATCTTGCGGCAGTCGCTGAGTGGATGACCGCCAACTGTCTCCAACTTAATGCTAACAATTTGGAGGTGTTGTTGGTGGGAAAGGACCATGGTCTATGGAACGAGCTTTGGTGGCCTAAGAGCCTATGCACTACCCCCTCCCCCAAGCAGGCAGTGAAGAATTTAGGGGTTTGGATGGATGCTTCCCTTAACTTCCAGTCCCAAACTAAAAAGGTGGCTGGAACCTGCTTCGGGCTGTTGCGAGGAATCAAACCCATCTTGGGCTTCTTTGATGCCCCCACCAGGCAGATCATCATTCAGGCCTTGATTATGCCTAGACTTGATTACGCTAGCTCACTGTATCTGGGAGCTAACAAGACAGAAATACATAGGCTACAGAGAGTACAGAATGCGGCCGCAAGATCTCTCATCGGTTTGCGTAGAGCATGTTCGTTGACTAACACTATTCACCGTCTCCACTGGCTGCCTGTGGCCAGGCGGATTGAGTTCAAGGCTCTCTGTATAGCCTTCAAAGTCCTGAAATCTGCCTCTCCTGGTATTCTGCCCGACCTGCTCGTACCCTATGTTCCCTCCCGCCAGCTTCGTTCCATGGGACAACACCTGGTGGTGGTTCCCCGGTTTAGGAGGGCTCGAGCAGGAGGTCGTTCTTTCCGGCACAGAGCGGCCATTCTTTGGAACTCGCTGCCTGCTCACATTCGTGGCCTTAACAATTATCTAGAATTTAGGAAAGCCATCAAAGCCTTTCTCTTTCCCACTTTGTAGGCCTCCCTGGGGTCCTTCCCTGTTTCGTTCACCTCATTGCTGTCAGCACCGGGACGCCTCTTTGCTGGGGCAGCTGTCGCACTTTATAAAACCCACTAACATAACATAACTTCTCTCTCCTCTTTCTGCACCCCTCTTGCCTCTTTCAGCACCTCTGTTGCTTCTTTCTGCACTTCTCTTCCTTCTTTCTGCACCCCTCGTGCCTCTTTTTGCACCCTTCTTCCCTTTTCCTGCAGGTCTCTTGGTTATTTCTGCACTGCTCTTGCCTCTTTCTGCACCCCTCTTGCCTCCTTCTGTACCTTCTTTGTTTCTTACTGCACTGCTCTTGCTTCTTTCTGCACCTCTCTTTCACATTTCTGCACCCCTCTTGCCTCTTTCTACACCCCTCTTGTCTCCTTCTGCACCTCTATTGGTTCTTTCTGCACTGCTCCTGCTTCTTTCTGCACCTCTTTTGACTGTTTCTGCAACTCTCTTGCCTCTTTCTGCACTTCTCTTGCCTCCTTCTGCACCTCTGTTGCTTCTTTTTTGCACTTCCCTTTGTCTTTCTGCACCCCTCTTGCCTCTTTCTGCACCTCTGTTGCTTCTTTCTGCACTTCTCTTGCTTCTTTCTGCACTTCTGTTGCTTCTTTCTGCACCCCTCTTGCCTCTTTCTGCACCCTTGTTCCCTCTTTCTGCACATCTCTTGCCTGTTTCTGCAACTCTCTTGCCTCTTTCTACAGTTCTCATGTCTCTTTCTGCACCTCTGTTGCTTCTTTCTGCACTTCTCTTGCCTCTTTCTGCACTCCTCTTGCCTCTTTCTACACCTCTCTTGGTTGTTTTTGTACTGCTCTAGTTTCTTTCTTCACCTGTCTTGCAAATTCTGCACCCCTCTAGCTTTTTTCTGCACCCCTCTTCCCTCTTTCTACATCTCTAATGCTTCTTTCTGCACCCCTTGTGCCTCTTTCTGCACCCCTCATCCCTCTTTCTGCACTCCTCTTGCCTTTTTCTGTACCTCTGTTGCTTCATTCTACACTTATTTTGTATCTTTCTGCACCCCTCTTGCCTCTTTCTACATCTCTGTTCCTTCTTTCTACACTTCTTTTGTTTCTTTCTGCACATCTCTTGCTTCTTTCTGCACCCCACGTGCCTCTTTCTGCACTGCTATTCCTTCTTTCTGCACTTCTTTTGTTTCTTTCTGCAACTCTCTTGCTTCTTTCTGCATGCCTCTTGCTTCTTTCTGTACCCCTTGTGTCTCTTTCACACCCCTCTTTCTGCACCTCTCTTGCCTCTTTCTGCACCTCTGTCCCTTCTTTCTGCACTTCTTTTGTTTCTTTCTGCACATCGCTTGCTTCTTTCTGCACCCCTCTTGCATCTTTCTGCACCCCTCTTCCCTCTTTCTGTACCTCTCTTGCCTCATCTGCACCCCTCTTGCCTCTTTCTGCACCTCTGTTCCTTCTTTCTGCACTTCTCTTGCTTCTTTCTGCACTCCTCTTGCCTCTTTCTGCACCTCTGTTATTTCTTTCTGCACTTCTCTTGCTTCTTTCTACAACTCTCTAGCTTCTTTCTGCACCCCACTTGCCTCTTTCTGTACCATTCTTCCCTCTTTCTGCACCTCTCTTGCCTCTTTCTGCACCTCTCGTGCCTCTTTCTGCACCCCTCTAGCCTCTTTCCACATCTCTTTTGCTTGTTTCTGCTCTTCTTTTGCCTCTTTCTGTACCCTCTTGTCTCCTGCTGCACCTCTGTTGTTTCTTACTGCATTGCTCTTGCTTCTTTCTGCACCTCTCTTGCAAATTTCTGCACCCCTCTTGCCTCTTTCGGCACCCCTCTTCTCTCTTTCTGCACCCCTGTTCCCTCTTTTTGCACCTCTTCTTCCTGTTTCTGCACCTCTGCTGCCTCTTTCTGAATTTCTCTTGCCTCTTTCTGCACCTCTGTTGCTTCTTTCTGCACTACTCTTGCTTCTTTATGCACCTCTCTTGCTTCTTTCGGCACCCTTCTTCCCTCTTTCTGCACCTCTCATGCCTCTTTCTGCACACACAGGGGTACTTTTAAACTGACCTCAGGCTCAGCAGTGCAGACATGCAAGTGCAGAAAAGGGCTGCTGGCCTTTAAACTGCCATGCCCTATTAAATGCTAGGGACTTAGAGGTAGTTTTAATCCCCCTACCCCATTATGTACTAGAGCCTTACAGGGGAGGTCATGCCAATCACAGGGGTACCCCAACCCATAGTGTACTCTAGTGTATATAGGTGTTTTCACTGCATTCTAAGTGTCTTTCAGCATAGCACTGGCTCCGGGCCTGGTTAGGCAGAGCCCAGGGCCAGTCAGAGTCAGTTACCACCAGTACAGGTCAGCAAAATGTTGGGAGGTGCAACAAGCCCTCTTTCTGCACCTCTGTTGGTTCTGTCTGCATATCTCTTGCTTCTTTCTGCACCTTTCTTCCTCTTTCTGAACTTCAGTTGCCTCTTTCTGCATTTCTCTTGCTTCTTCCTGCACCTTTCTTCCTCTTTCTGCACATGTCCTACCTCTGTAGGCATAGTTAGAAATTAGCATTTAAAAAACCTTAGAAATTCACTGAAAAAACCATAGGTTTCAGGGACTATATAGTTAGAAATTAGCATTTAAAAAACCTTTGAAATTCACTGAAAAACGACAGGTTTCAGGGACGTTATAGTTAGTTGGACATTTCACTCATACAAAACCAGAGAAATTCGGCCGTTATAGTTAGTTGAGCTAAGTATAACTTGCGCCCCCGCAATGCACTGCTGATGACATCACATATTACATCACACATGACATGGTCAGTGACGTCACTGATGACATCTCAAATGACATCACTGATGATATCATCCAGTGACTGTGTGTTTCTGTAAAGTTTAAATATGTTTTATATATATATAGGCCAAGGTGTATTGAAGAATGAGTGGGTGTATGAGTTTCAGAATGGATGATTTAGTAGGTGCCTGACTGACTGTATAAGTGAGTGATTAAATGTGTCTAACTGAGTGCTGGGAGGGGGGCCACGTGGCCCCCCTCCTGGAGCCCTCTATGGCCCTGGGGACCGCCACCTCAGAGGGACGGCTCCTGCAATGTCCCGGGGTGCCCACCCCGCGACATTGCCGTTTGCTATGGCAGGGCAGGAGCACAGCTCCCGCCCTGCCATAGCAAACTCCTGCTTTGCTTCATTGAAGCAAGAGCAGGAAACCTGCTCTCGCTTCAGCAAAGCAAAGCAGATTGCTTTTGGGCAAGGGGAGCTGCATGTCAGCAGCTCCCCTTGCCCAAAAGCAATGCTGGCTCCCGCAGGAGGCAGGGAGCAGGCAGGGACCGTGGGGGCATTGGGGCTCCCCCCACGGTCCCCAACGAGAGGCAATGCCCCGGGGAATGGGGTCCCTGGGGCCAAAAATGGCCCCCCTCCCTCTAAAAAATATATTAAAGAATTGGGCATGCCCCAGGGGATGGGGTCCCCGGGGCAGATAAATGCCTCAGGAGGGGGGCCACGTGGCCCCTCCATTAAAAAATATTATAAATGTATTTTTGGCCATGCCCCGGGGGATGGGGTCCCCAGGGCCGAAATTGGCCTCGGGAGTGGGGCCACGCGGCCCCCTTCCCCTTTTTTTTTTTTTCAAATGTGCAGGCCCTGGGGGATGGGGTCCCCAGGGCCCAAAACATATTGAAAGAAGGGGGGCCACACAGCCCCTTCAAAGAATTTTATTTTTTTTAAAAGCCGGCAACTCGCCGGAGGCCCCGCCCCTCCCTGCACCACTCTGAAAATGCACCCCCTAGCGCATTCTAAGTTGGGGAATTAAGTCCCATTTTATACTGAGGGTCCCTGGGGGCCAACTAGCCCACCAGGTACCTCCAGTAAGCCCCACACAGCTGGATTGATGAGTGGTGGTCCAAGGCCACGCCCCTTTTTACACCACTCTGCAAACGTGCCTCTTAGTGCACTGCTGGTTGGGCGATGAGGTCCTCTTGTGTCCTGAGGACCTCAGGACTAAAGTGGACTTCAGCCCCCAAATAGCAGTGCGCCAGGAGGTGTGTTTGCAGAGTAGTGTAAAAAGGGGGCATGGCCTCGGACCACTCTCAGCAATCCAGCTGTGTGGGACTTAGTGGAGGTACCTGGTGGGCTAGTTGGCTCCCAGGGACCCTCAGTATTCAAGGGGACTTAATCCCCCAACTTAGAACACGCCAGGAGGCGCGTTTTCAGAGTGGTGGAGAAAGGGGGCGTGGTCTGTTTCAAACTTTCAGCAATCCCAATATCTGGGACAAACTGGAGGTATCAGGTAGGCTAGTTGGCCCCTAAGGACCCCCAGCAGTGAAGGGGACTTTAATCCCCATCCTAGAGCGCTCCAGGAAGTGCGTTTGTAGAGTGGTGGGGAAAGGGGGCGTGGCCTGCTATGACAACTTAGCAATCCTGCTGTTTGGGACTTACTGGAGGTAATAGGAGGAGTAGTTGGCCCCCAAGGATATCATTGAGGGCCAACTACCCCTCTTGTTACATCCAGTAAGTCCCACACAGTGGAATTGTTAAGACGTCTTCGGAGGCCATGCTCCCCTTTCTCCACCACTCTGCAAACGCGCCTCCTGGCAGACTACGGGATGGGGATAAAGTCCAATTTACTCCTGAGGGACTTTGGGAGCCAAGAAGCCCTTCTGGTACTCCCTGTAAGTCCTACGCAGCGGAATTCCTGAGCGCTGGTCGGAGGCCCAATATCCTTTCTCCACCACTCTGCAAACGCGACTACTAGTTAAAGAAGTGTTTGCAATGTAATAGATTTCGCATTTGTGAAAGTTAGAGCTATTGGCGATGTAAATGTAAAAGTTTTTAATAATGTTTTTCGGAGTGGAGTGGATGTACGTTGCGTGTAGTGGAATTATGTGGTAAGTTGTGCAGTGAAATTATGTGGATAGAAAGTGTGTGGTATTTATTTTATAGGAATTATGTAGAGTGGGATTATGCGTTATGGAGAGTAATTATGTGGTATGGTAGTCTGTGTTGTGGAGTGGTAACCTCAGGTATAGTCTTCCTCATTTCCATAGAAGCTAAACGATGAACTCAAGGAGACAAAAAAAAGAAGGAATCACAGAGGAGCACTTCTGGACCTAATTTGAGGTATGAGCAGGGCCACTGGAATTATGCGACTGTTTGGCTGCACCAACTTTTGCACAATTATACATTTTCCGCATTAGCCACATAATTCATCATCTGCTGCCTAATCTGCAGATTTGAACAAAAAAAGCCTTGTTTCTAGCTCAAATGGATCAAACGTTACCAAAAAACCACAGGTTTCAGGGACGTTATAGTTAGTTGGACATTTCACTCGTACAAAACCAGAGAAATTTGGCTGTTATAGTTAGTTGAGCTAACTATAACTCGCGCCCACCGCAATGCACTGCTGATGACGTCACATATTACATCATTCACGACATGGTCAGTGAAATCACTGATGACATCACTGATGACCTCTCAAATGACATCACTGATGACATCACTGATGACATCATCCACGTGATAATCTGATGCACCTCCTCACACCCTAATATAACCTTTGATACATCCACTCTAAAATACAGACTACCATTTTCGAAACCATAGATACACTAATACCAGTTACTACATACCCACTCACTGATTCCTAGGTCTACACACACATCCACTCATTCACCCATACAGTCACTCATCAATACAGCACTATCATATGCACTGATACACCTATACAGACACTCACACTCCGCCACTCATCCATAGAGTTACTCACACACCTAGTCAGTCATGCAAAGTATCAATCACACTCCAATTTACTCACCTATACAGTTATACACACACCACCTCACTTATTCATACAGATACTAACACATACTTACTCTCTTACACAATCACTGATACAAGCACACACTCCTCCATACAGCCACTCTCACAATCACTCACTCTCACATATATTCATTTATATACTCCAACACTCACATATACTGACTTTCACATATATGTACCACTGAGACATCCATTTACTCACTAACACACACACATGCACACACTCACCCACCCATACAGCCCTTCACAGATGCACTCTTGAACCCATATACCCAGTGAATCACCCACTCACACATCTATGCACAGAGTCACACACCCCCCACCCACCCACACAGACACTCAGGCACCCATACAGATACTCATACAACCAATCAATAACCAATATAGACACTGATGTAGCTACTCACCAACCCATGGAGCCGCTTACACACCAACTGATATACTGATACAGACATTCACACAGTTTAGTAACTAACCCATGCATTCAGTAAGACACGTTTAATCACTCACTTATACAGTCAGTCACGCACGTACTAAATCATCCATTCAGACACTCATACACCCACTCATTCTTCAATACACCTTCGCATTTATATATATAAAACATATTTAAACTTTACAGAAACACACAGTCACTGGATGATGTCATCAGTGATGCCATCAGTGATGTCATTTGAGATGTCATCAGTGATGTCAATGACCATGTCATGAATGATGTAATATGTGATGTCATCAGCAGTGCATTGCAGGGGCGCGAGTTATAGTTAGCTCAACTAACTATAAAGGCCGAATTTCTCTGGTTTTGTATGAGTGAAATGTCCAACTAACTATAACGTCCCTGAAACCTGTGATTTTTTCAGTGAATATATATATATATTATATATATATATATATTATCTACTGGCGGTCGCCAGTAGATAGTTATAGTTACAACCTATTATCCATAGGAAATCCGCGACATTCTATTTGAAATAACGTTGGCGCCGGTTGACGAATCTTCGTGAAAGTTTCCAACTTGTTGGGGCGCTCCGCTCCGCTCCTACCCTGAAAGTCTCGGGGTGATACGTGAAGCGGGGGCCGAGAAAAAGGGGGTCCCAAAACGCGTTTTCCCCATTCATTTTTCCATAGGAACTTTTAGTCGCAGCTACAGCCCGAACTGCTGAACGGAATTACACCAAATTTGGCAAAGAGGTAGTCCTTGGTTCAGACTGGTGCCTTTTGCTTAAATGGTGTAAGTCCGTTCAGTAGTTCCTGAGAAAATCAAAAGTAAAAGTACATATATATCTATGGGCGCGTCGGATACGCGTACCCTCAGCGCACCCTGCGCGCACCGTCCCGATCACGAGCTGCATGCTAATTGGCTGTCAGCTGGCTGTCAACATTCCGATTCAGGAAGTGTTGGCAGCCATTTTGTCCTCGGTAGAACCGAGGGACAGAAACAAGTGCGCAAAGCGCAAAAGGGGGCAGGGTAGAAACACCCTGACCCCTAGGTCTGCTCAGGGGTCCCACAAGGACCCCTGGGCAGAAAAGATTTTTTTTTTTAAATCGGCGGGATGCGCTTAGGGTGCGCGCATCCCGCCGAGAAAAAAAAGAAACAAGTGTGCAAACGCACAAAGGGGGCAGGGTAGAAACACCCTAACCCCCTAGGCCTGCTCAGGGGTCCCACAAGGACCCCCTGGGCAAAAAAGCATTTAAAAAAAAAAATCGGCAGGATGCGGTCAGGGTGCGCGAATCCTGCCGAAAAATCGAAGCGCGGTCTCCCGTGCTTCGATTGTATTTTGCCCCTGGGTGGCCCAAGTCCCGGGGGCATGGTGGGGTGTTTAATTTTATGTGTGGGGGCCTCAAAGGGCCCCCAAGCCCGGGGACCGCCACCCCCGGGGCTTTCTTTTAAAAATGGTGCGGGAGGGCTCTGAGCCCTCCCGCAGCCCCGGGACCACCACCTCCCGGGGCTTTTTTTTTTAAATTAAACAACCTGTGTGGGGGGCTCCAGCCCCCACACGCCCGAGGACCGCCACCTCCCCGGAGCACTAACAAATTAATATGGGGGTCCGTTACGGACCCCAGAGCCCCGGGACCACCACCTCCCGGGGCTGTGTACTGAATGGGAGGGGGCCGCGCGGCCCCCTCCTGGAGCCCTTGATGGCCCTGGGGACCACCACCCCCAGGGCCGGCTCCTGCAGTGTCCCGGGGTGCCTACCCCGGGACACTGCTGTTTGCAATGACAGGACGGGAGCCTCGCGGCTCCCGTCCTGTCATTGCAAACTGCTTTGGATATTGGAAGAGAGGCAGGAAACCTGCTCTCTCTTCCAATATCCAAAGCCGATTGCTTTTCCACATGGGGAGCAGCATGTCAGCTGCTCCCCATGTGGAACTAGCAATGCCGGCTCCCAAGGGACGTGGGGAGCCGGCGGGACTGTGGGGGTTTGGGGACCCCCACAGTCCCCAACGAGAGGGCCAGCCCCGGGGGATGGGGTCCCCGGGCCTTAAAATGGCCAGAGGAGGGGGCCACGCTGCCCCCTCAAAAAATAAATATAGAGGCCATGCCCGGGGGATGGGGTCCCCGGGGCCAATACAGGCCAAGGGAAGGGGGGCCACGCGGCCCCCTTCCCGTTTTTTTTTTTAAAGGTAATTTAAAAGAGGGGTAAGGCCCTGGGGGATGGGGTCCCCAGGGCCCAAAAAGAAAAAGGAAGGGGGCCACACAGCCCCCTTCAGGAGAGAAAAATTAAAAAAAAAAAAAGATCGGGCCCGCAGGCCCCGCCCCTTCCTTCACCACTCTGCAAACGCGCCCCTGGCGCGTTTGCAGAGGAGAACGAATTCCCCTTGAATACTGGGGGTCCCTGAGGCCAACTAGCCCACCAGGTACCTCCAGTATGCGCCAGGGAGCTGCCTTGCAGAGAGGTGTACAGAGGCCACGCCCCTTTTACACCTCTCTGCAACGCAGCTCTGTGGCGCTTTGGAGGTATATGGTGGGCTAGTTGGACTCCGGGGACCCTCAGGATTCAAGGGGACTTAATCCCCCAACTTAAAATGCGCCACGGGCGCGTTTGCACAGTGGTGAAGGGAGGGGCGGGGCTTCAGGTGACATGTGTGCAAACAGGCCCCGTGGCGCGTTTTAAGATGGGGAATTAAATCCCCTTCAATCCTGAGGGTCCCTGGAGGCCAACTAGCCCAACAGGTACATCCAGAAAGCGCCACAGAGCTGCGTTGCAGAGAGGTGTAAAAGGGGTGTGGCCTCTCTACACGTCTCTGCAACGCAGCCCCTGGCGCATATTGGAGGTTCCTGGTGGGCTAGTTGGCCCCTAGGGAGCCTCAGGATTCAAGGGGACTTAATCCCCCAACTTAAATCGCGCAACGGGCGCGTTTGCACAGATGTCACCTGAGGCCCCGCCCCCTCCCTTCACCATTGTGCAAATATTCCTCTAAAATCAGCCGAAATACGAATTCCGATTTACTCACCTGTTATCAGGAGAGACCTCAGTGCTGCATCTTTCAGCCCAGTACTGGTCCTGAAAAGTAATTTTAACCGTACTTACCGGTAACTTGAATTTCCTTCATAGGCTAACATTGACTGGTTTCACTTGGAAATTCTTCTAAGTGTGGAGTTTTGGAACTTTAAAATATTCCTCTAAAATCAGCCGAAATACGAATTCCGATTTACTCACCTGTTATCAGGAGAGACCTCAGTGCTGCATCTTTCAGCCCAGTACTAATCCTCAAAAGTAATTTTAGCCGTACTTACCAGTAACTTGAATTTCCTTGCATAGGATATCATTGCCTGCTTTTTGCTGAAAAAGTTTCTAAGTGTTGATTTTTGGAACTTTAAAATATTCCTCTAAAATCAGCCGAAATCCGAATTCTGATTTACTCACCTGTTATCAGGAGAGACCTCAGTGCTGCATCTTTCAGCCAAGTACTGATCCTCAAAATTAATTTTAACCGTACTTACCGGTAACTTGAATTTCCTTCATAGGCTAACATTGACTGGTTTCACTTGGAAATTCTTCTAAGTGTGGAGTTTTGGAACTTTATAATATTCCTCTAAAATCAACCAAAGTACGAATTCCAATTTACTCACCTGTTATCAGGAGAGAACCCAGTGCTGCATCTTTTAGCCCAGTACTAATCCTCAAAAGTAATTTTAGCCGTACTTACCAGTAACTTGAATTTCCTTGCATAGGATATCATTGCCTGCTTTTTGCTGAAAAAGTTTCTAAGTGTTGATTTTGGAACTTTAAAATATTCCTCTAAAATCAGCCGAAATCCGAATTCTGATTTACTCACCTGTTATCAGGAGAGACCTCAGTGCTGCATCTTTCAGCCAAGTACTGATCCTCAAAATTAATTTTAACCGTACTTACCGGTAACTTGAATTTCCTTCATAGGCTAACATTGACTGGTTTCACTTGGAAATTCTTCTAAGTGTGGAGTTTTGGAACTTTATAATATTCCTCTAAAATCAACCAAAGTACGAATTCCAATTTACTCACCTGTTATCAGGAGAGAACCCAGTGCTGCATCTTTTAGCCCAGCACTGACCCTGAAAAGTAATTTTAACCGTACTTACCAGTAACTTATATTTTCTAACATAGGAATCCATTGTCTGGTTTTCAGCAGAAAACTTTCAAAGTGTCGATTTTCACAAACTACAAATATTCCTTAAAAATCGCCTGTATGACTTAAACGCATTCATTCAACTGTTTACAGGAGATGCACCAGTGCTGGATCCAGGATCCAACACTGAGTAAGATAAAGTAACGATAACAGTTTTTACCTGCTAAGTGAATTTCCTTCCATAGGATAACATTGGTGATTCTATGAGAAAAAGTTTCTAAGTGTCAACTTTTAAAATACAATAATATTCCTTAAAAATCACGACTGTAACCAAAACGCTTTTACTCAACTGTTTACAGGAGATGTACCAGGACTGAATCTAGGATCCAGTCCTGTGGTTACAAAAGTAATCCATAAAGTAACTAATTGCATTTAACTAGAAATTCACATTGAGCTGAATGTTGCATTGTGTTTGAAAATGTGTTGCCCATTGCAACAACTGTAACTACTGTACTTAAAAGTCTATTGCCTATCTGCAAAGTATTTAAACTAAAGTAATTCATTCTGAGAAAGTATTTTTTGTAATGTAATGTATAATGTAATTACAATGTAATTTAAAAAATAAAATATGTAAAAAAAAATTGTTTCTAAAAATGTAGTAAATCAGTATGAAAAAATTAATATAACAATTAATACATTTAAAAATTGTCATTTACAAAACCTTTGAAATTCACTGAAAAAACCGTAGGTTTCAGGCACGTTATAGTTAGAAATTAGCATTTAAAAAACCTTTGAAATTCACTGAAAAAACCATAGGTTTCAGACACGTTATAGTTACAAATTAGCATTTAAAAAACCTTTGAAATTCACTGAAAAAACCATAGGTTTCAGACACGTTATAGTTACAAATTAGCATTTAAAAAACCTTTGAAATTCACTGAAAAAACCATAGGTTTTAGGGACAGTTTTAGTTACTTGGACATTGCACTCGTACAAAACCCGTGAAATTCCCCGTTATAGTTAGTTCAGCTAACTATAACTCGCGCCCCGCAATGCACTGCTGATGACGTCACATATTACATCACTCATGACATGGTCAGTGACATCACTGATGACATCACTGATGACATCTCAAATGACATCACTGATGACATCATCCACGTGATAATCTGATGCACCTCCTCACACCCTAATATAACCTTTGATTCACCCACTCTAAATTACAGACTGCCATTCGCAAAACCATAGACACTCCAACACCAATAACTACATACCCACTCACTGATTCTTAGGTCTACACACACACATCCACTCACTCACCCGTACAGTCACTCATACTTACGGTCACTCAGTACAGGACTATCATATGCACTCTTACTCCTATATAGACACTCAAACAACGCCACTCATCCATAGAGATACTCACACACCTAGTCAGTCATGCAAATAATTAAACACACTGCCATTTACTCACCTATACAGTTATACACACACCAGCTCACTTACTCATACAAATAGTAGCACATTGTTACGCTCTTATACAATCACAGATACAAGCACACACTCATCCATACAGCCACTATCACAATCACTCACTCTTGCTTATAGCTATTTATATACTCCAACACACATATATACTGCCTTTCACATATGTAGTTACTCACACATGTACCACTGGGACATACATTCACTCACTAACACACTCTTACACACACTTACCCACCCATACAGTCTATCACAGATGCACTCTTGAAACCATCCACCCAGTGAATCACCCACTCACACATCTATGCACAGAGTTGCACACACCCCTCCCACACAAACACTCAGGCACCCATACAGATACTCAGACAAGCATTCAATAACTCATATAGACACTCATTTAGCTATTCACAAACACATGCAGCCACTTACACAGCAACAGACAGACGGATACAGACATTCACCCAGTTTAGTCACTAACCCATGCATTCAGTAAGATACGTTAAATCACTCACTTATAGAGTCAGTCACGCACCTACTAAATCATCCATACAGACACTTACACACCCACTCATTCTTCAATACGTCTTTTCCTATATATATTAAAAATATTTAAACTTTACAGAAACACACAGTCACTGGATGATGTCATCAGTGATGTCATTTGAGATGTCATCAGTGATGTCATCAGTGATGTCACTGACCATGTCATGAGTGATGTAATATGTGACGTCATCAGCAGTGCATTGCGGGCGCGAGTTATAGTTAGCTGAACTAACTATAACGGGGAATTTCACGGGTTTTGTACGAGTGCAATGTCCAAGTAACTAAAACTGTCCCTAAAACCTATGGTTTTTCAGTGAATATATATATATATATTATCTACTGGCGGTCGCCAGTAGATAGTTATAGTTAGGACCTAGTTTCCATAGGAAAAGCGTTTTTTCTTTTCCCAATAACTTTGGCGCCGGATGACGAATCTTCGTGAAATGTTCAAAACTAGTGGGGCGCTCTGGTCAGCTCCTGTCTTGAAAGTTTCGGGGTGATTCGCCAAGTGGGGGCGGAGAAAAAAGGGGGTCCCAAAACATGTTTTCTCCATGTTATTTTTCTTAGGAAACTTTAGACACGGCTACAGCTCGAACTGCTGAACGGAATTACACCAAATTTGGCAAAAAGGTAGCCCTTCGTTCAGAAAGCGCACTTTTTTTTAAATGGTGTAAATCCGTTCAGTAGTTCTGGAGAAATTTTAAAAAAAAGAGGTCGGAAAATCAATTTCCCATAGGAAACTTTAGACACGACTACAGCTCGAACTGCTGAACGGAATTACACCAAATTTGGCAAAAAGGTAGCCCTTGGTTCAGAAAGAGCCCTTTTTTTAAATGGTGTTAATCCGTTCAG
This sequence comes from Calotriton arnoldi, assembly GCA_963921515.1. Classification (NCBI taxonomy): domain Eukaryota; kingdom Metazoa; phylum Chordata; class Amphibia; order Caudata; family Salamandridae; genus Calotriton; species Calotriton arnoldi. Next base: position 9,398 of record CAWUFW010026151.1, on the reverse strand, counting down.
TAGTTGCTGAGAAAATCAAAAAAATAAAAGTTTCGATATCTAGAGGCGTGGTGGATCCGCGGACCCTCCCGACCACGAGCTTTATTCTAATTGGCTATCAACACTCCAAACCAGGAAGTGTTGGCAGCCATCTTGTGACTCGGTAGCACCGAGTCACAAGAAAACAGGGAAACAAACGCAAAAAATAAGAAAAGGGGGCAGGGTAGAAACACCCTGACCCCCTAGGCCTGCTCAGGGGGTCCCACAAGGACCCCCATGGCCAAAAAAAGCATTTGGTTTTAAAATTTTGGCAAAATTCGTGCTGGGTCGGGGAATCCCACCAATTTTTTTTAAAAAATGAAGCGCGGGCTCCCACGCTTAATTTAATTGAGGCCCCCGGGTGGACCAGGTCCTGGGGTCATTTGCAAGCCTGGGGGACCGCCACCCCCTGGGGGTTGGTTAAAATGATGTGCGGGAGCTCACTCGGCCCTCCCGCAGCCCCGGGGACCACCACCCCCGGTGCATCTTTTTAAATGTGTGGGGGGCCTCCAAGGCCCCCCAAGCCCCAGGGACCGCCACCCCTGGGGCTTTTATTAAGTGTTCATGGAGGCACACGGCCCCCCTGCAGCCCCGGGGACCGCCACCCCCCAGGGCTTGTTTTAAAAAAAAAAAAAAAGAACCTGTGTGGGGGGCTCGAGCCCCCCCACATGCCCCGGGGACCGCCACCTCCCCGGGGCTTTGAAACTGAAGGGAGGGGGGCCACGCGGCCCCCCTCCTGGAGCCCGTGATGGCCCTGGGGACCGCCACCCCCCAGGGCCGGCTCCTGCAGTGTCCCGGGGTGCCTACGCCCAGGGCACTGCTGTTTGCTATGGCAGGGCAGGAGCCTTGCGGCTCCTGCCCTGCCATAGCAAACTTGCTTTGGATTTTGGAAGCGATAGCAGGGAAACCTGCTCTCGATTCCAAAATGCATAGCAGATTGCTTTTCCCCACGGGGAGCTGCATGTCAGCAGCTCCCCATGTGGAAAAGCAATGCCGGCTCCTGCAGGACGTGGGGAGCCGGCAGGACCGTGGGGGCATTGGGGCTCCCCCCACAGTCCCCAATGGATAGGGCTTGCCCCGGGGGATGGGGTCCCCGGGGCTAGAAGTGGCCCGGGAGGGGGGCCACGCGGCCCCCCTCCCCCCCCAAAAATTAAATAAATAATTTAAAAAAGGCCGGCCCCGGGGGATTTGGTCCCCGGGGCCAATAGAGGCCTCAGAAGGGGGGCCACACAGCCCCCCTCCTTAAAAAAACATAAATATATGTGGCCATGCCCCGGGGGATGGGGTCCCCGGGGCCGGATTTGGCCACATGAGGGGGGCCCACGCGGCCCCCTTCCCGTTCAGATTTTTTTCTTTTTTTTTTAAAGGGGTCAGGCCCTGGGGGATGGGGTCCCCAGGGCCCAAAAAAAGGAAAAAGAAGGGGGCCACACAGACCCCTTCCAAAAAAAGAAAGAAAAAAAATACCGCAATCGTGTTGGAGGCCCCGCCCCCTCCCAGCAACACTCTTCAAACGCGCCCTGTGGCGCGTTTTAAATTGGGGAATTAATTCACCTTCAATACTGGGGGTCCAGGCCATGTCCCTTTTTACACCTCTCTGCAACGCAGCTCTGTGGCGCTTACTGGAGGTACCTGGTGGGCTAGTTGGACCCCAGGGACCCTCAGGATTCAAGGGGACTTTATCCCCCAACTTAAAATGCGCGACAGGGCATGTTTGCACAGTGGTGAAGGGAGGGGGCGAACCTGAGGTGACATGTGTGCAAACAAGCCCTGTGGCGTGTTTAAAGTTGGGGAATTAATTCCTCTTCAATCCTGAGGGTCCCTGGGGCCAACTAGCCCACCAGGTACCTCCAGTAAGCGCCACAGGGCTGCGTTGCAGAGAGGTGGTCCAGGCCACGCCCTTTTACACCTCTCTGCAACGCAGCTCTGTGGCGCTTACTGGAGGTACCTAGTGGGCTAGTTGGACCCCAGGGACCCTCAGGATTCAAGGGACTTTATCCCCCAACTTAAAGCGCACCACGGGGCGCGTTTGCACAGTGGTGAAGGGAGGGGCGGGGCCTGAGGTGACATGTGTGCAAACACGCCCTGTGGCGCATTTTAAGTTGGGGAATTAATTCCCCTTCAATCCTGAGGGCCCTGAGGCCAACTAGCCCACCAGGTACCTTCAGTAAGCGCCACAGGCCTGCGTTGCAGAGAGGTGGTCCAAGGCCACTCCCCTTTTTACACCTCTCTGCAACGCAGCTCTGTGTCAAGGGGGCATGTTTGCAGAGTGGTGGAGAAAGAGGGCATGGCCTTTGTCTACCTCTCACCAATCCCACTGCGTGGAGCTTACTGGAGGTAAAAGGTAGGCTTGTTGGCCTCTAAAGGACCCCAGCAGTGATGGGGACTTCAATCCCCATCCAAGAGCGTGCCAGGGAGCGCGTTTGTAGAGTGATGGGCAAAGTGGGTGTGGACTGGTACGAGTACTTACCAGTGCTGCTGTGTGGGACTGACTGGAGGTAATAGTTTGGAAAGTTGGCCCCCAAGGATGTCCTTGGGGGCCAACTACCCCTCTTGTTACCTCCAGTAAGTCCCACACAGTGGGATTGCTAAGACGTCTTCGGAGGCCATGGCCCCCTTTCTCTACCACTCTGCAAACGTGCCTCGTGGCAAACTACAGGATGGGGGATGAAGTCCAATTTAGTCCGGAGGGAGTTTGGGGGCCAAGAATCCCTCCTGGTACCTCCTGTAAGTCCTACTCAGCGGAATTCCTGAGCGTTGATTGGACGCCCAGCACCCTTTCTCCACCACTCTGCAAACGTGACTACTAGTTAAAGTAGCATATTTCTGCACCTCTGACTTAGAGGTAGTTTTAATCCTCCTGCCCTATTATGTACTGGGGCCTTACAGAGGAGGTCATGCTAATCACAGGGGTACCCCAATGCATAGTGTTCCCTAGTGTATGTAGGTGTTTTCACTGTATTCTAAGTGTCTTTTAGCATAGCACTGGCTCTAGGCCTGGTTAGTCAGAGTCAGTTACCACCAGTACCCGTCTGAAAAAGTTGTGGGCACAGGATGATTTTGCAACAAGGCCTCTTTCTGCTCCTCTGTTGGTTCTTTCTGCACATGTCTTGCTTCTTCCTGCACTTTTGTTCGTCTTTGTGGACTTCTGTTGCTTCTTTCTGCATTTCTTTTGCTTCTTTCTGTGCGTTTTTTCTTCTTTCTTCACATGTCCTACCTCTGTAGGCATAGTTAGAAACTAGCATTTAAAAAACCTTTGAAATTCACTTAAAAAACCATAGGTTTCAGGCACGTTATAGTTAGAAATTAGCATTTAAAAAACCTTTGAAAATCACCGAAAAAACCATAGGTTTCAGACACGTTATAGTTAGAAATTAGCATTTAAAAAAACTTTGAAATTCACTGAAAAAGCCATAGGTTTCAGGCACGTTATAGTTAGAAATTAGCATTTAAAAAACCTTTGAAATTCACTGAAAAAACCATAGGTTTCAGGCACGTTATAGTTAGAAATTAGCATTTAAAAAACCTTAGAAATTCACTGAAAAAACCATAGGTTTTAGGGAAAGTTATAGTTAGTTGGACATTTCACTTGTACAAAACCAGAGAAATTCCCACGTTATAGTTAGTTGAGCTAACTATAACTCGCGCCCCCGCAATGCACTGCTGATGACGTCACATATTACATCACTCATGACATGGTCAGTGACTTTGGCACCGTTTGACGAATCTTCGCGAAATTCTCCAAAAAAATGTTTCATCCAGGTCAGCTCCTATCCTGAAAGTTTGGGGTTGATTTGTAAAGTGGGGGCTGAGAAAAAAGGGGGTTCCCAAAAAGTGTTTTCTCCATGTTAATTTCCATAGGAAATTTTAACCAGGGCTACAGCCCGAACTGCTGAACGGAATTACATCAAATTTGGCAAAAAGGTACTGCTTGGCTCAGAAAGCGACCTTTTTAAAAATGGTATAAATCCGTTCAGTAGTTGGTGAGAAATTCAAAAAATACAAATATTGATATCTAGAGGCGCGGTGGATCCGTGGACCCTCCCGACCACGAGCTTTATTCTAATTGGCTGTCAACACTCCAAACCAGGAAGTGTTGGCAGCCATCTTGTGACTCGGTAGAACCGAGTCAGAAGAAAACAGTGAAACAAACGCGAAAAACAAGAAAAGGGGGCAGGGTAGAAACACCCTGACCCCCTAGACCTGCTCAGGGGGTCCCACAAGGACCTCCAGGGCCCAAAAAAGTCTTTTTTTCAAAAAGAAATCAGCAGAATTCACGCTGGGTGTGCGAATCCAGACAAAAAATAATAAAAAATCGAAGAGCGGGCTTCCGCGCTTCATTTAAATGAGGCCCCCGGGTGGGCCAGGTCCCGGGGGCATTGCCCAAACCTGTGTGGGGGGGCTCAAGCCCCCCCACATGCCCCAGGGACCGCCACCTCCCCGGGGCACTAAAATGCAAATGCTGGGGTCCGTTACGGACCCCCGATCCCCGGGGACCACCACCTCCCTTTCTAATTGAAGGGAGGGGGGCTGCGCGGCCCCCCTCATGGAGCCCGTGATGGCCCTGGGGACTGCCACCCCCCAGGGCTGGCTTCTGCAGTGTCCCGTGTGCCCACCTCCGGGACACTGCTGTTTGCTATGACAGGGCGGGAGCCGTCCGGCTCCCACCCTGTCATAGCAAACACTGGTTTGGATTTTGCAAGTGAGAGCAGGGAAACGTGCTCTCGCTTCCAAAATCCAAACCAGATTGCTTTTCCACACGGGGAGCTGCATGTCAGCAGCTCCCCATGTGGAAAAGCAATGCCGGCTCCCGCAGGAGGCGGGGAGCCGGCAGGGACCGTGGGGGCATTGGGGCTCCCCCCACAGTCCCCAAAGGATACGAAAAAGTGGACATGCCTCGGGGGATGGGGTCCCTGAGGCAAATGTAAATAAGTGAAAGTGAACGATTTAAAAAAAAAAAAAATTGGAGTCGCGACCGTAGCGCGGGTCTCAGCGTAGCCCCCCTGTGTGAACGTGATGGGTGCGCGGCTCTGAACGTGGCCCCCCTGTGTGAACGCATTAGGTACACGACTCCAATTTAAAAAAAAATATATATATATATATATTTTAAAAGACAAAGGACTTTACATAATTATATTAAAATAAAAAAATAAAATAAAATTATTATACAATATTACAGTTTCAAAAAAAAATTATTTAAAAAACTTGCAATTTTCAGAAAAGCATATAAGATTGTATAAATATTAAATTTACAAATTACCAATTAAAAAACTCTAGAAATTCAGTGAAAAACCATAGGTTTCAGGGACGTTATAGTTAGAAATTAGCATTTAAAAAACCATTGAAATTCACTGAAAAAACCATAGGTTTCAGGGACGTTATAGTTAGAAATTAGCATTTAAAAAACCATTGAAATTCACTGAAAAAACCATAGGTTTCAGGGACGTTATAGTTAGAAATTAGCATTTAAAAAACCATTGAAATTCACTGAAAAAAACCATAGGTTTCAGGGACGTTATAGTTAGAAATTAGCTTTTAAAAAACCATTGAAATTCACTGAAAAAAACCATAGGTTTCAGGGATGTTATAGTTAGTTGGACATTTCACTCATATAAAACCATAGAAATTCCCCAGTTATAGTTAGTAAAGCTAAGTATAACTCGCACCCCCGCAATGCACTGCTGATGACGTCACATATTACATCATTCATGACATGGTCAGTGCCCCCAACTTTTTGCTGACGGGTACTGGTGGTAACTGACTCTGACTAACCAGCCCTAAAGCCAGTGCTATGCTAAAAGACACTTAGAATACAGTGAAAACACCTACATACACTAGCTAACACTATGTGTTGGGGTACCCCTGTGATTAGCATGACCTCCTCTGTATTTGCCATGAGTTAGTGCTGTGTGGCCCGCTTCCTTTCCTATTTTATGGGCCCTGGGGACCCCATCCCCCAGGGCCTGACCCCTATTTTTTCTATTGTTTTAAAAAATGGAAGGGGGCCGCGTGGCCCCTGTCCCGAGGCCATATTCATCCCCAGGGACCCCATCCCCCGGGGCATGGCCAGTGTTTATCTTAAAAAATATATATTTGGAGGGGGGCTGCGTGGACCCCCTCCTCAGGCCATTTATGGCCCCAGGGACCCCATCCCCGGGCCGGCCTTTGCGTGTTTTAAATTTTAATTTTTTTTTATTATTATGGGGGAAGGGAGCCGCGCGGCCCCCTTCCCAGGCCACTCCTGGCCCCGGGGACCCCATCCCCCGGGGCCTGGCCTCTTCATTGGGGACCGTGGGGGGAGCCCCAATGCTCCCACGGTCCCGCCGGCTCCCCACGTCCTGCAGGAGCCGGCATTGCTTTTCCACATGGGGAGCTGCTAACATGCAGCTCCCCGTGTGGAAAAGCAATCTGGTTTGGATTTTGGAAGAGAGAGCAGGTTTCCTGCTCTCTCTTCCAAAACCCAAACCACAGTTTGCTATGGCAGGGTGGGAGCCGTGAGGCTCCCGCCCTGTCATTGCAAACAGCAGTGTCCAGGGGGTGGGCATCCCGGGACACTGCAGGAGCCGGCCCTGGGGGGTGGCGGTCCCCAGGGCCATCACGGGCTCCAGGAGGGGTCCACATGGACCCCCTCCCATCGTGTGCACAGCCCCGGGGAGGTGGTGGTCCCAGGGGCTCGGGGGTCCGTAACGGACCCCCAAATTTGCATGTTAGTGCCCCGGGGAGGTGGCGGTCCCTGGGGTGTGTGTGGGGGCTCAAGCCCCCCACACAGGATTATTATTTATTTTTTTTAAAAGCCCCGGGGGGTGGCGTTCCCCAGGGCTGCGGGGGGGCCGTGTGCCCCCCACAAATAATTAATGAAAGCCCCGGGGGGTGGCGGTCCCCGGGGCTGCGGGGGGGCTGCGTGCCCCCCCGCAACTCAAAAATCAAGCCCCGGGGAGGTGGCGGTCCCTGGGGCAGTGTGGGGGGGATTGGGGCCCCCCACACATTTTTTCAGTGCCCCCGGGACCTGGCCCACCCGGGGGCTTCAATACAACGAAGCGCGGGAGTCCGCGCTTCATTTTTTTTATTTTCACGGCAGGATCCTCGGATCCTCCGCGGATTTTGCCGTTTAAAAAAAAAAAATGCTTTTTTTTGGCCCTGGGGGTCCTTGTGGGACCCCCTGAGCGGGCCTAGGGGGTCAGGGTGTTTCTACCCTGCCCCATTTTCTTGTTTTACGCGTTTGTTTCACTGTTTTCTTCTGACTCGGTTCGAGTCACAAGATGGCTGCCAACACTTCCTGGTTTGGAGTGTTGACAGCCAATTAGAATAAAGCTCGTGGTCGGGAGGGTCCGCGGATCCTCCGTGCCTCTAGATATCGAAACGTTTATTTTTTGATTTTCTCAGCAACTACTGAACGAATTTACACCATTTAAAAAAAGGGCACTTTCTGAACCAAGCACTACCTTTTTGCCAAATTTGGTGTAATTCCGTTTAGCAGTTCGAGCTGTAGCCGTGTCCAAAGTTTCCTATGGGAAATTCATTTTTCGCCCTCTTTTTTTGAATTTCTCAGGAACTACTGAACAGATTTACACCATTTAACAAAAAGGGCTCTTTCTGAACAAAGGGCTACCTTTTTGCCAAATTAGGTGTAATTCCGTTCAGCAGTTCGGGCTGTAGCCGCGTCTAAAGTTTCCTATGGAAAATAATATGGAGAAAACACGTTTTGGGACCCCCCTTTTTTCTCAGCCCCTGATTGGCAAATCACCCCAAAATTTTCAGGATAGGAGCTGACCGGAGCGGGCCTCAAGTTTTGAAAATTTCACGAAGATTCGTCAACTGGCACCAAAGTTAATACGAAAAGAAAAAACGCTTTTCCTATGGAAACTAGGTCCTAACTATAACTATCTACTGGCGACCGCCAGTAGATTATATATATATATATATTCACTGAAAAAACCAAGCTCCAGCTTGTTTTTGGATCGCACAGCAGGTGATGTCATCAGTGATGTCATCAGTGATGTCACTGACCATGTCATGAATGATGTAATATGTGACGTCATCAGCAGTGCATTGTGGGGGCGTGAGTTATAGTTAGCTCAACTAACTATAACGGCCACATTTTTATGGTTTTGTACGAGTGAAATGTGCAAGTAACTATAACGTCCCTGAAACCTATGGTTTTTTCTGTGAATTTCAAAGGTTTTTTAATGCTAATTTCTAATTATAATGTTCATTAAACCTATCTGCTGTGCGATCCAAAAACAAGCTGGAGCTTGTAGTGTTGTGGACAGTGGACGCAGCCATGTTACCTCAGGCAGTGGGGAAGATCTCGGTCATGAACCTGTGTCGTTGCCCCCTGTAAGCGGAAGCGCAGTGGGCTGGTCCAACGTACGCCACTCCAGCGTAGAAGTGTGAATAAATAGGCCGGGGTTCTGGGCGTGGTTCACTTGTGTGAAAGCCAACGCGTCTGCCAGAGCGGCGACCCTCACCCTGCCACGTGGCTGCCACCATGACCGCGGACCTCCTCGACACAAGCCCCCTGCAAACACAGCGGCACAGCCGTATTAAGGCAGAATTCATTAAACAAAAGACATTGCTACCAGTGCGGCCCACACGGACCACGCATCATCGCAGGATGCGCACACGCTGAGTGCTTCAGGTGCCACTAGCTCACTGCACCATAAGTCATCACCACGTACCCTTAAACCTACATAATATCCTTTTAGTATCCTTGCTTCAAGAACTTTTTTGATATCAATTATAGCTTTAGTACAATGACCAAATTCATCTTGCAAGTTCAAAGGAACACTGAATGGCAGTCTACACTGCGGACAGCAGAGCTCACAATTAGAATTGAGTTTTGATATATTAATTGCAGACAGAATTGTACTCTATGTCGTTGAATTTTCTCAAGAGGAAGTGACAAAAAGCTTTCCTCGATGTCTGTGCTGACTACTGCCTTCGATCTACACTGCCGACAGCAGGGCTCACAATTCAGATGGAGTTGCGATTGCAGATGACGCAGTCCAGTAGGCAACAGACATTGCTACCATTGCGGCCCTCCCGGACCACGCATCATCGCTAGCTGTGCACACACGGAATGCTTCTGATGCTCCTACCTCAGTCCACCACAACTGATGGACCCTTTATGACAGAATTTTTTGTGTATGATTTCAGATCTGGTGCCCCTAACTTAGTGTAGCACAAAAACTGAAATTTGGATTTTGCATGGCCCAGTATTGCTACAGCTGCAATACTACACTGAATGTGCAATAAACATTCACACCCACACAGATGTGTCATGTCCACCATATTTCTTGTGTGGAACTATGGATAAATGTAGGGTCAGTGATTCCCCGTACCTTCCATGTTGGCCATGTTCAGGGACTTGGCTCACAGAGTGA